>VWZP01007711.1:163981-180576 GCA_013396995.1 Dicaeum eximium | reverse complement strand
ATCCATCCATCCATCCATCCATCATCCATCCATCCATCCATCATCCATCCATCCATCCCATCTCCCCCCAGCCCACCCCCAGCCCCCAGCAGTTTAAGGAGGGCAGAGCTTTGCCAAGCCAGGCCTGGCAAACAGCTGCAGGCAGGAGTGATGGCAGAGGATGCAAAGGGAGAGGGACACATGCCGTGACGGAGATGAGTTGTCAGCCGGGGCTCGGGGGTCAGTGCCGTGATTTGTTTTTATTTTGGGTGGTTGACAGCTGGGATTTCATTTGTGGCTCCGCAGGCCAGGCTGTGCCACACCAAACAAAAGGTGTCAGCTGCTGTGTCACATCACATCAGAGCAGAGCTGCCTCTGCTGCACTCACAGACACCTTGCAGTGACTCCCTGCAAACTCCCCGCTGGAGCTGGGACTCCAGCAGGCAGGAGGACAAACTCCCGGCTGGCAGGAGGGAGGGCCCTGGAAAGGGAGCCTGGAGCAGCCTGTCCTGCTCTGGGAATGCAGCAGGATGGAGCTGCACCCTCTGGCACCACGCAGGGCACAGCAGTGCCTGGCCAGGCCTCGCCATCTGAAAGAGCCACGAACCCAACCTGGCTGCACAGCAGGGACCAGCCACACCCTCCCCATGGTCCAGAGGAATCACTAAATCCTGCAACAATGCCCTGGATAATTAATGCAATTAGGGGCACATACTGAAATTAATGCTGGGGCTGGGCCAGGGAGGCTCAGGGAGATCAGGAAAGGTTCCACCCCAGAGGGTGCTGGCAGTGCCCAGGCTCCCCAAGGAATGGTCACGGCCCCGAGGCTGCCAGAGCTCCAGGAGCTGCCAGGGATGGACAGGGTGGGGTTGTTGGGGGGCTGGGATGATCCTGGGGGTCCCTCCAGCTCAGGATATTCCATGATTTTATGGCAGCTGCTCTAACCCTGTTGTCCTAGTTTAGGGCAAATTTGAGAGAAAATCCTCCAAAGTTGTTTTCTCTAGAAAAGCAAATTCAAGCGGCCCCTCCCCCAACTGGTTTGGGAAAAAATTTCCTTGGAGAAAAGTGGGAAAAAAAACCTGTTTAATTAACAAACAGAAGCATTCACTAGCATGAAAAGAAAACTGAACAATATTAAACAATAAAACTCTTGCCACTCCAGAAGAGATGACAAACTCCGAGAGTCCCAGGATGTTATCAGTCCCTCTGGTGCTGGAAATGCTGCAGGCCCGGCCCGGCCCGGCGGGCCACAGGTGTGAGCTCCCGGTCCTCTTCTGGGTGTTCAGTCCAGAGCAGGGTTGAGCAGGTCCAAAGGAAAATGAAAAAACTGCAATCCAAAGAACTTCTCTGCCCCAGCTAGCTAAAACTAACTAAAAAGCCAAGAAGCACACTGTCCTGCTGCAGACACACCGTCCCGCTGAAGCGATGTGTGGAGGAGGACAGAACAAAGTATGAAAACAAACTGCGGTCTTCATCATTCCCCCCTTTGCTCTCAGAATCAATCTTAAAGGTGCAAAAACTTATTTTCTGAGTTACACAGACGAATGGGGATAACGAGCCTCATAAAGTCAACCCAGGACACCTGTCCTGCTGCTAGCTGGGGGTGGATCACTCTGGTCACTTGTGGAAGCTCAATGGGAAGAGGAATCTCAATTCCTCTCCATGTGTCTTTTCCTGCTGGGCTGGTGCAGACCAGACCTGTTTGCATCAGTCTTAATCATAGAATCCCAGAAGGATTTGGATTGGAAGGATCTCAAATCCCACCCAGTGCCAGCCCTGCCATGGCAGGGACACCTCCCACTGTCCCAGGCTGCTCCAGCCCCGGTGTCCAGCCTGGCCTTGGGCACTGCCAGGGATCCAGGGCAGCCAGGGCCCCTTTTTGCCTTCCCCTGTCTCCCCAGCCTGTGCTTGTGCAGCAGATCCTGCTCTGGGCATTGCTTGGCTCCTCTCAGTACAAACTGAAATCGTTTTTCCCATCTGTTTTCCAACTGTCACAAACCCTTTGAGTTCTCAGCCTGGCTGCCCCAGCTGCTCCGAGACCAGCCTGGGTCAGTCTGGGCTGTGCCTGTGGGGCTTTTCCTCGCCCAGCCTGCTCAGGGGAAAGCCAGACAGTGCCAGAGCCAGGGAGATGCAGGGGCACGCTCAGCTGTCCCCTGGTCACGGGCAGCTGCTCTCTCTGGATGTTCTGGCTTCCTACCTCTGCTTTGTTTTATCCCTGTTGCCCTGGTTCGCTCGGAAATGTCACGCCAAAGAGCCTCAGAAGCATTATTAAAGTCAAAATAAATGACATTTACTGTCTCCTGCTTTCCAAAAGCCTGTTAGCCAGTCACAGGAGGAAATGAGGGGTTTTTAAACCCTGCCTGCCTGATCCTTTCCCTTTTATTACCATGTCTCTTCCAAGGATAAATCCCCTTTGAGTTTTGCTGGGATAAATAACTGCTAAGTCAACGTAATTGTTGTCTGCAGCGCTGGGCATGGGGCCCTGCAGGCAGGGGCTGCTGAACTCCGAGTGAGCTCTGCTCTCTGAGACAAGCCCTTGTCACCAAGGGGGACCAGGACAGCGCTGCTGGGGGCTGGGGCCTCACCCCGGGTCCTGGAGGGGATCCCTGAGAGCTCCAGGGCCAGGCAGAGCCCTGTCCCCATCACCAGGGCCAGCTCCAAAGTCTGTATGCTCCTTAGGATCTCTGAACTGTCTGGGTGGGAAAAGCCCTGCAAGAACGAGTCCATCTGCTCCCCAAGGCCACACTGACCCTGTCCCCAAGTGCCACATCCCCAGGGCTTCAAATCCCTCCAGGGATGGGCACTGCACCCTGGGCAGCTGTGCCAGGGCTGGACAGCCTTTCCAGGAAGGAATTTCCCCAATATCCAACCTGAACGTCCCCTGGCACAGCTTGAGGCCCTTTCCCCTTGTCCTGTCCCAGACCCTGAGCCCCTCCCCCCCGGCTGTCCCCTCCTGGCAGGAGCTGTGCAGAGCCACAAGGGCCCCCTGAGCCTCCTTTGCTCCAGGTGAGCCCCCTCAGCTCCCTCAGGGATTCTCCAGCCCCTTCCCAGCTCCCTCAGGGATTCTCCAGCTCCCTCAGCCCCTCCTGGGCACATCCCTTCCCTGGACACATCCAGTGGGAATTTCCCCAGGACACACAGGTGACCTGGCCATGGGCTCTCCCCTTCCAGCACCACTTCCCACCTGAGCAGACACAAGGAATAAAAAGGTTTGGGTTTGGGGTTCCAGCTCCTTCCCAGCATTGGCTGCACGTGCTGAGAGCAGCCCAAGGATTGCAGTCCTGGCAGAGTTTCCTTGGATGTGATTTCCCAAAAGCTTTTAGCTCTACCGTGGGAGTTCGTCTCTAATTGCAGAAATACCAAAATACCTTTGAGCATATTTATTCAGTGGAGTTTGATTTTAGTTACTCATTATAACAGTGTTAATAACAGCCTGAAGGGAAGGAGCAGGATTGCGTTTGAGCCACAGAGAGCCCAAGATGTGTTGGTTTAAATTTTTGCTTAATGGACCGTTCTGTCCTCAGAACAGTTCGTCTTTCCTGCCATTTTTATTTCCCCTTTTGCCACTTGATGTCTGAAACCCAGAAATAAAAGGCAACAGAGTTATCTAATACCACAAGTGTCAGATCTCATAACTTGGTGAAAATCAGTCCTTCAGGGAAATTGAATTTATGGCCAGTTGAAATATGAGTGCTTTTATTTGCTCTGGAATGTGAGCCTGCCTTTGTTAGCAAGACTGACCTATTCCCACTGAAGCCAAAGGTTGATTTTGGCTCAGAAGTTGTTCAGGGATGGAAGAGAGAAAAAAGACTGGTGGGAGACTCAGGACGAGGAAAGTGATGATGGAATTGCTGTTTTTGCCAGAAACCTTGAGTAGATCCCAAACCCCTGACTCCTGCACAGTCCTGAACTTTCAGTTCTGCAGCTCCTGGTCTCAGCCCTCGTTCCTGTCCCTAAACCAGGACAATGCAGGATGGGGGTAAAACCCAGGAGTACTGCAGCAGGTGCCTGCTTTGCTTCTTGGGCAGGAAAACGCTGCTCCTTCAGAGCAATTTGACAATTTTGGAGCCCTTTCCCACAGCTGGAGCTGGGCAGGGAGCTGCTGTTTGTGCCTGCGGGGGAGGCAGGGACAGAGACTTTGGTCACTGTTTTGGGGTGTGTCAGACACACCTGTGAGGTCACCAATTGTTACAGATGGCGAAGGGGACAGGAAGAAGGTGACAGAGACTCCACGATTCAGAAGGCATAAAAGGCATTTATTAATACAAATCCACCCTTCTTACAGAGAGCACCGTGGGGCTCAGACCTGACTGGTCTTCAGGAAACTTCTCTCACTCTTGTGGTCAGTTGGAACAACACCTCCTTGTAAACATCTCTCACAACACCAGGTGCAGAAATTGAGATAATGATGGTTTTAATTCTTTCTCTAACTTTTCCCAGACTGAGCCTGGGAGAAGCTGTGTGCTTCTCTCTGTTACCAGAGGCTGAGAATATCCACAGGGGTGTTTCCAAGAGGCAGGAACAGTTACACAATCCCAGAATCCCAGAATCCCAGAACCCCAGACTCACAGGGATGGTTTATGTCGCCCTGATTTTTCAGCCTTCTGACATTTTCATTTTTGTGATAAAGTTTCTCATGATGTTTTCTGTAAACACGCAGATGTTTTCCTAACTGTCCTTTTGTTTTTCATTCCTTCTCCTGGGAGGAGAAAGGTTTGATGGACCTTTTCATTGACCAGTGTGGTTGGTGGTGACCTCATTCTCCAACCCATGGCCGTTCCCAAAATTCCATATAATACAAAAATCAAAATAAAGTTTCTTCTCCTTAGCCTTTTCCTGGGCTGGAGTTTGCTGTGTCTCTGTGACTCGTGTTGCGCTCTGTTGTGACAGGTTTAGTCCTTCCTGGTGGGAAGCTGGGCTTTGCCAGGCTGGGCTCTGTCCTTGAGCTGGGATGCAAAGTCTTTGGCATGAGGGGAGCTGCCTGAGGATCTGCCCTTGGGAATTTTTCATGGATCCACAGCTCTCAGAGTACTGCTGCACCCCCTGGCACCCAGCTGAGCCCAGCTTGCTTAGGACAGCATCAACTCCTCTGGGCTGGGATTTAAGCCCGGGCACTGATTGCTGGGTGAGTTATGATGGATAAAACGGGGCCGTTCATCTTCCTGCACGGCGTCAGGGGTAATTTATGCCTCCAGAATTTGTCAGAGGGAAATCTCCCAGTCAAACAAACATGTAATTTATTCGTGGCAGCGCAGACAGGCTGAGCAGTTTAATTTCTGTGGGGATGGAAGGTGCGGGGAGCCCCATTTGTCAGGTCAGGCAGCAGGAGGGATGCCAGGCTGGACTGAGGATCCTTGGAGCACCATCCTCAGCTGACACTGGGTCAAGGCTTGTGGCTACCAGGGTGGCACAGGGAACTGGCTGCTGGCTCCTGTTAGACTGAGGTGTTGAGTTTTAGTTTTTTTTTTTTTTTTTTTTTTTTTTTTTTTTTTTTTTTTTTTTTTTTGTTAGGGTTAGGGTTAACTTAAATGTGTGAGGTGGTATTTTTTGTTGGGGCTTAAATGTTTATTCGTTTTTATTCATATTACAGTTTTATAAACGATGGGTTTTGTAGTACTTTGTTAACAAACTAAAAATGGAGGGTTTTTTAAATAAAGTTAAGGATAAATTGTTTAATTAAGAAGTGATACTTAAATGATTTTTATTTTTAACTTAATAATTTGTGGTTTGTAATGTGGCCTTTTCTATCTAATTACACAATACCACCTAAACTTATGGAGAAGAAGGCGAAGAAGAAGGACTAACTTCTGCTCTAAAACTTCCATTTTGTTTTATATATATTACTATCTTCTAAATCCTTAAACTCTAAGTTTTCCACCCTGTGATACTACACACTTTTATTCACACTACACACCCATAATCCCAGTTTTTTTATTCAATTTGGAAGCCTTCTCAGGTCCAATGCAGTTCTCTGGCGGGTCAGTGTCTGTCAGCACAGAAAGTCTGAAATTCTCAGCACCCAGGGTTCAACACTCAGGCACTTGAAAGGGAATGGTTTTTGCATGTGTTGGAACCCAGGGCACAGGGAATGTCTCTCTGCCTGTTTTAGGAGCCCTGACCCTCAGCAGAACTCTGCTTTTCACCTTTGTCCCTGGGAAAAATTGCCAAGGCTTTGGGATGAGTTGGAGCACACAGGTGTGAATTAGAGAGTAGTGGTAGTTTATCACAGGGTGAAGAATTTAGGGTTTAGGATTTTAATATGGGAATGAACAGGACACAAGATGGAGGATTTTGGGTGTTGTCCCTTCTTCCTTCTTGTCCCTCTTCAGCTCCATTTTCTGTAGCACTGGTGGCACAAAGTTATTGGTTAGAGAAAGCAGCAGTGTGGAAGTTACGTGAATGGATCAGTAGAAGTTATTGGTAGAAAAGTAGAAAGAAAGTAGGTGTTAGAAAGTAATTGGGTTAAAGAGCTTTAAAAGGCCTTGGTTTGGGTGTTTGGGGCCCATTTTGTGCCTTGGTTTGGGTGTTTGGGTCCATTTTGTGCCTTGGTTTGGGTGTTTGGGTCCATTTTGTGCCTTGGTTTGGGTGTTTGGAGCCCATTTTGTGCCTTGGTTTGGGTGATTGGGTCCATTTTGTGCCTTGGTTTGGGTGTTTGGGTCCATTTTGTGCCTTGGTTTGGGTGTTTGGGTCCATTTTGTGCCTTGGTTTGGGTGTTTGGGCCCATTTTGTGCCTTGGTTTGGGTGTTTGGGCCCATTTCGTGCCTTTTCTCGCACGCTGAGTCTGGTGTGCAGACGGGGCTGAACTTAAGATAAGAATAAACAAAAATCTGAAGAGTGAGAAATGGAGAGTCCTGCTGGTTCCTCATCTTTGGCACAGAACTCCCAGGGGAGCCCCTCCAAGGGCCCAGGGGTGGCTCCCACTCCTGCTGGGATCACCAAAATCCGGCACCACGGAGTGAAGTCACAGCTGGCTTTGAAAATGGACAGCTGAATAAAGATCCTCATTCCAAAGCGTCTCCAGCTCCAAGTGCCTCCCTGCAGGGTATTGGTTTTCCATCTGTGAGGGTGATAAAGCTCCTCCTGCACTTCAGGGCTGGGTTTCATCCTGGCTGATCAATAATAATTCCCTGCAGGACAGGCCTGGATGGGAATTACCGAGCTGTGTTTGCAGACAGCGCAGAGCTCTGGCTCTTTGGTGTCTCCTGGCACAGCATCCTCAGCAGAGTTATTCCCTTTCGAGCTTCCCAGCTCTTCCTCCACCCAAAAATGCAGCTGTGGGTCCATCCCTGAGCTGAGAAACCTCCTCCTCCTGCTCCAAGAGGCTCTCTGAGCATCAGAGCCACAAGAGCTGAACTCTGCACGGCAATCTCCAGCTTTTCACTTTAGCTCTGGGCTTCCTTGAGTTTAAATCTGCAAATTTTGGGTGTAAAACTCAGTTTTCTCAGGTAGGAGACCCCACCAGTGTGTTCTTCCACAGGGGTAACACCCCAAAGCTGCTGGTGCATAAAAATAGGGATTTCCTCCCAATTCTGGGAACTCTTCCCCATGTGTCCTCCTGCTGAGAAGGGTTGGAACCAGCTCCACTCAATCCCATCACTGCTGCTCCAGGAATGATCCCAAGGAACTGCTGGAGATGGGGATGGGACTGTATTTAACCAGACTTAGGTGATCACTCCACATCTCGGTGCTTTCTTGCTGCCTGAAGCTTTTCTTTGCCCTTCAAAAACGGTCTTGAAGTTGTTCTGGGAGTGGGGGAGTTTGGTAAAAGTTCTGTGGATCTTCAGGGACCTGAGATGGCTCCTAGGAGACTCTGTGACCTCCTCCTCCTCCTCTGCAGGGTCAGACTGGGATGAATCCTCCTCCCATGGATAAATCACCGTGCCTGAGGATGGCTTCAGACATAATTACTTGGTTACATGGAGACACAGGGTTTTTATAAAGCAGGGGAAAAGACAGCAGGGCAGGGTAAAGATGAAGAGCCTGATGATTTTTTGTCTTTCAAGTGGTCATTTTTCACATCAGGTGAAGCAAAACTGGGCTTGAGTGACATTTCTCTAATGCAATTAATTATTTATGGTTTTCTGCAAGCAGCAATCAAGAGGAGCAGCACTGAAATGGAATTTATGTCTCAATTGATTTTTAAGGAAAAGCCTGCAGTGAGTGCAGGGCCTGTGCCAACCCCAGCTGGGTCTCCCTGGGCTTTAAACCCCCCTGGCCAAGCAGGGACACACCTGGCCAGGAGCTCCAGCACAGAGCAGCCAGCTGGGAGCTGCTGCTTCCCTGCCCCTGGGCATTCCAGAAGGCCAAAAGGTGAAAATTGTCATAAAATCCCACATGGTTTGGGTGGGAAGGGACTTCAAAGTTTATCCCACCCCACCCCAGCCATGGCAGGGACACCTCCCACTGTCCCAGGCTGCTCCAACCTGGCCTTGGGCACTGCCAGGGATCCAGGGGCAGCCACAGCTGCTCTGGGAATTCCAGCCCAGCCAGGAATTCCCAATTCCCAAGATCCCACCCATCCCTGCCCTCTGGCAGTGGGAGCCATTCCCTGTGTCCTGTCCCTCCATCCCTTATCCCAAATCCCTCTCTCTCTTTCCTGCAGCTCCTCCAGGCCACAATTGTGTCACCCCAGAGCTTTTCCTCTCCAGCTGGACATTCCCAGCAGAGCTGCTCCATCCCTCTGACCCTCCTGGCCTCCCTCCAGCAGCTCCACATCCTTCCTGTGCTGGGGAACCACAAATTAACCCCAAAATAATCAAGCCCGTGCCAGGGTACACTTCCATTCCCACTGTTAAGTTTGGATGGGGCGTTTGTTCTCCTGCAGATCTGGAGCTGGAAAAATGGAATTCCCCCTTACAGGCAGGGTTTGCTGCTCCCTTGGTTGTGTTTTCACCCCACTGACTGCAAGGATTTCTCTGCTTGAGGAGGTGCAGCAGTGTCACCCTGAATTTCAGCCTTCTGATGTTTTAATTTCTATGACAAAGTTTCTCTCGAGGTTTTCTGTAAGCACGCAGATGTTCTACTGTCTCTTTGTTTTTCATTCCTTCTCCTGGGAGGAGAAAGGTTAATAAACTCTTTTATTAACCAATGTAATTAAAAAAGTAGGGACCTCTCTATCCAATCCACAACCATTCTATATAATATATAAACCAAAATAAAGTGAAACTTCTTCTCCACCTTTCACTAGTCTAAAGTCAGTCTCTACGTGTTCATATCGCACTCTCTAATGACACAGCAGAACAAAACAGAGCAAAACAACATTTTCTTGTCATCTTTTTATTCTTCATGTTCTCTGTTTCTGTTTTAATTACAGTGGAGCATGGATTCCAGGAGGGAATTCGCACGCGGTGGTCTCGATGTTAATGATGATGTTGTGGCTGGTGTATTGCCATCTTTCCCACATGCTGGCTCCAGTGGAAGTGCTGTCCCTGGGGATCTCCAGATGAGCTCAGCTTCCAGGTGCCAGGAGGGGTTTGTGTGCTCGGCCTCCATGGGATAAACACAGAGTTTTAATCTCATCTCCATGCTGAGAAATGCCTCTGATCTCCGTGGGATAAAGCCAAGCACACGGATCTTGTTGGGGAAGATGAAATAGGAAAGCTTTATAATTGTGACTGTCTAGACTTTGGGAATGTGGAGCATGTGGGTGAGGTGGAATTGAAGGCAAGTTTTGATGTCTCAGATGCCAAACCTCAACTAGAAAACAACAGCATGGCCAGCAGGAGGTGATCCCCTCCTGATGGAACAATGCCTCCTCCTCACCAAGAGCCCAAGGGTCAGAGCAGACCCTGCCCGCTCGGTAGGAGGGGTCCAAAGGGAGTTTTTAGTGTTTAAAATGTAACACAGCATGGTAATGTAGTGATTCTTATAGGCTGTATGTAAATGCTCTAGGATTTGTATCTTGTACTGGATTGGTCAGTGTAAATTGGAATATTCAGTATAGAAGAAGATTTAATGCTTTGTAACGAGAACTTCGCTCTCTCACCTCTCTTATTCACTTACTCTTAGCTCTCACCTCTCCCCTCGCCTGCTCTCTCACTCTCTTCCTCTCCTTTCTCTCTCTCTCAGTGCTGCTCTGGGCTGTGCTGGCAGCTCTCAGCAGGGCCCTTTTACCACACCCCAAACAATAAACTGCTGCTCCTAAACCAGCCAGGACTTACAGAGATCTCTGGTCTCGGTTTGTGCCATCACCGTCCATGCACAGACCCCCAGACCCCCAGGATCTGGATGCATGGAGCATCCAGGAGCCCAGCAGGGGCTGATCCCAGGAATTCCCTGGCACAGGAGCAGAACTCCTGCCCTGGCAGTGCCCAGCCCTGAGCAGAGCCCAGAGAGGGGCTGGAATCTCCTCCCTGGGACATTCCAGAGCCACCTGGACACACTCTGTGCCCTGAGCAGGGACTGGGACCAGTGACCCTCTGTGGTCCCTTCCAGCCTGACCCATCCTGGAATTCCGGGATTCTGTACTTGGAGTTGTGCTGGAGGACAGGGGAGGCTCTGGGGAGCGAGGTGACAAATCCTGGCTCTGGGCTCTGCAGTGCCACAAGTGCTGCAGAGGGATCAAGTTTCAAACAAGGCATTGTAAAAGGAAAACTTAAGAAACGTGAAAATCTAAAACCACAGCAAAAAAAATTCAATTATTTTGGACACAACAGCCTCACAGCTGGTTGAGTAAAATTCCTTTAAAATACCTGTAAATTTCCTTTAAAATACCTGCAAAATTCCTTTAAAATACCTGTAAAATTCCTTTATTACTCATGCTTTCCAGTGCCTTGCACTCCTTTGGCTTCTTTATTCTCAGCTGTGAGCACATTTAGGTCTGATTCCATCCCATTCTCTGCTGTCTCCAAGATTTTAGGGATGCAGGAACAGCCTCCTGCCTGCCAGCCATTCCTGGGAGCAGGAATTCTGCAGTGGAGTAGTTCGGAGCTTTGTTGGCTGCATTGCTGTAAATCAGAGTGAGCTCCTTGTTTAACTGTTCCCTGGAACATCCCCAGCTTCTCCTGTTCTCCCTGCACACAGATCCAGCCCTGTCTGTATCAGAAGCCCAGCTGGAGAGCTGTGGAGGGGATAATTCCCTTTATTCCCTGAAAACCCCGTGAGCCACAGTCCCAGCACGGATCCCTCTGCTCCCACGGCGCGCTGGGGTTTGGGTTTTTCTTTTCCCTCCGTGCTGCCAATCACTAAATCCATTCCAATAAAAACTGCTGGGGTTGTGGTTTTTGTCTGGAATTGCTGTTGGCAGGATTAGGAGCAGCAGGAATTGCTTCCTGAAATATCTCCGAGGTTCTTTACCCACAGCTCGATGCCGGCTGGGTGAACCCTGGGGAGGTGCCCATGATCCATCATCCAGGGAATCTCTCCCACTTTGGAAGCCAGCACATGGTTTTTGGATTCTCTTCTGCCTGTGAGGGCTCAGTTTCTGTGATAATATTGGTAAAAAATAAGGATTTATTAGGGCCAAGACCTGGAGAGGCTGGAGCGTGTCCAGGGCAGGGAACGGAGCTGGGAAGGGGCTGGAGAATCCCTGAGGGAGCTGGGAAGGGGCTGGAGAATCCCTGAGGGAGCTGGGAAGGGGCTGAGCCTGGAGCAAAGGAGGCTCAGGGGGCCCTTGTGGCTCTGCACAGCTCCTGCCAGGAGGGGACAGCCGGGGGGGTCGGGCTCTGCTCCCAGGGAACAGGGACAGGAGGAGAGGGAACGGCCTCAGGCTGGGCCAGGGGAGCTCAGGGTGGAGCCCAGCAGGAATTTCCCCATGGAAAGGGTGCTCAGGCCTTGGCACTGCCCAGGGAGGGTTGCAGTGCCCATCCCTGCAGGTGTCACCTGGAGGTGGCACTCAGAGCTCTGGGCTGGGGACAGGGTGGGCATTGGGCACAGGTTGATCCTGGAGCTCTTTTCCAGCCTAAATGTTCCTGGGATTCTGGGATTCAGTTAACTTTGGAATATCCAACTCATTCTCCAGTCTAGAGCCTGTTGAAGTTAATGAGAGATGTTCTGCTTGCTTTTATTTATTTTTTTTCCTGATTGCTCATTAATTGTGTGCAAACAGCTTGGGGTCAGCACAAGTTTGTTTATTGGGATTTATTTAAAGATTCATTTTGGTGATTCATTTCTCCTTGAGCATTTGGAGGAGATGATTTCAACCACTCCCATTTATGCTCCATTCCTGGATCCCGACAAAATGGAGCTGGGAGCTCTCTCATCCCTGGAGTGTCCCAGGAATTCCTGGAGGTGGCACTCAGGGCTCTGGGCTGGGGACAGGGTGAGGATGGGCACAGCTGGGACTCGGTGACCCTGGAGGCTTTCTCACCCCTGGCCTGTCTCTTGGGCAGGAATATCATCCCGGTGTTTTTCCCTGATTGTCTCCTCCTTCCCTCTAAGAACTTCCCTCAGTTTTCACTTCCCCAGCCACAACACTCGTGTCTCGTTCTGCCTTTAAAACTTCCCAAGGAGACATTCCAGGCTGTGAAACCGGCCCAGGAGCGCGGATCTGCCGGTGGATTTTGGTGTTTAACGTGCCCCACTGTGGATCACGCTGCCTCTGCACATCCCTGTGCTGATAACCCCTGTTACCATTGTCTGTGGCCCCTGGAGAACCCAAACAACTGAAGTGGGCAATTATTTTAAACTTAGTTTAAAAATCACCTACACAGGGAGAAAAGTTTGAATGTGATCAAAGGATAAATTTCAGGAAAAGCTCCTGGCACTGTGCTCTGAGGAGGGATTGGTACCTCCAAGAAGAGTCAGAGCTGAATTGTTGGGATGTCAGGGGATGATTCCATCACTGGAATTCAGGAGGAAAGGCTGGGAGAGCTGGGAATGTTCCCTGCAGAGGAGAAGCTCCAGGGAGAGCTGAGGGTACCTAAAGGGGCTCCAGGAGAGCTGGAGAGGGACTGGGGACAAGGGATGGAGAGACAGGACACAGGGAATGGGTTCAAATGAACAGAAAGGAGGTTTAAACTGGATCTTGGGCAGGAATTCCTGGCTGGAGGGAGGTGAGGCCCTGGCACAGCTCCCAGAGAAGCTGTGCCTGCCCCTGGATCCCTGTGGATGCCGTCTGAGGGATCAGCACAAAGTGGCAGCTGCGCTGACAAAACCCATTTCAGGCTTTTACAATTATTTTCTTTAAGAGAAACTCTGCTCTCAGGATTTATCCCGTGTCACACGGAGCCACCTGATGCCAGGAGATGGAGTTTAATTATCACCCTGCTAAATTGCAGCAGAGCTGAGGAGTGTCTGCTCCCATCTCCTCTCAGTGGATTTGTGTGAGAGCAGGGAAGAAAGGCCGGGCTTTGCCGCTTTCATGTGCACGGAGCTTCAGTGAGCCCCAAATTAAACTGATGAGCGTATCACGGCTTCCAATTAATGGCCTCAGCAGCTGAAATGACACCTTTGTAAGGGAGTTAAAATCGTCTGGGCTCCTTTTGCCTCTGCCCTCGGCAGCGCGGTGTTTTCCATCGGCTCGCAGACAGTGATTCCTGCGGCATTTAACGGAGCTGGGAGCAAAAGCACAATAAAACCGGAGCCAGGAGCGAGCTGAGGAGCGAGGACGGGGATAATGGGCGCTGAACGCTGTTAAATACCTCGCGTTTAACGCCGCAGCTCCGCTGCTTTGCCAAGGAAAAGTTTTAAGTGGTCGCAGGTCCTGACCGCTGGAAGCTTTCCCTGGAAATCATCCCCGGCTGTGCTGATGTGTAAATCTGGGAACAACCAGGGTGGGGATTTAGGGTCCCCTCCGAGCTGCTTTTTGTGTTTTCAATGGTCACAGGTGCGTTCTGAGGGCTGCTCTGCTCTGCTGGGGCTGAGCTGGGAAGGGGAAAAAGGAGGGGAGAGCTGGAGCCCTGGGGTGTCCCAGGCTGCGGGAGGGGACAGCCGGGCCTGGGAGAGGCCACATCTGGCTGCAGCTGGCTGGGAGAGGCTCACATCTGGCTGCAGCTGGCTGGGAGAGGCCCACATCTGGCTGCAGCTGCCCTGGGAGGGGCCACATCTGGCTGCAGCTGCCCTGCACCGGGTACAGCCCATCCCCAGCATTTTCCTCCATGATGGGATCCCAGACTGGTTTGGGTTGGAAAGGACCTTAAATCCCATCTCGTTCCTGCCAAGGACGGGGATTTCTCCAGTTCTCAGAAGAATTATCAGAATGATCTCAATTACCAGAAGAAACTCCTTGGGCCCGAAGTGTCTGAATCCAGCATTTCTCCAGTTCTCAGCGCTGTCAGAAGAAGCTCCTCGAGCCCAAATTCCCCAAATCCAGCACCAGGATCCAGCAGCAAACACCAGGATGCGTTTCCCCCACGCCGCCCGGCTGTGCCCCATCCCTGCCGTGCCCAGCGCTGCCCTGTCCCGGTGACCCAGCCGGGAGCGGCACAAGGACTTTGCCAGCCCAGGGGCGTTCTGCAGGTCAGGAACTCCTCCAGAGGCGGAGGCCGGGGTTATCCAGCCTTCAGAGAGCGCGGGAGGCCCGGCCCCGACACTCGGTGTGACCACGGAGCTCCCCAGGCTGGAGCTGCCGCAGCTTTCCCGGCTCTGTGCGCTCGGGAGAGTGCGGGGCTGGGGGTCTGTGCATGGACGGCGATGGCACAAACCGAGACCAGAGATCTCTGTAAGTCCTGGCTGGTTTAGGAGCAGCAGTTTATTGTTTGGGGTGTGGGTACAGGGCCCTGCTGAGAGCTGCCAGCACAGCCCAGAGCAGCACTGAGAGAGAGAGAAAGGAGAGCAAGAGAGTGAGAGAGCAGGCGAGGGGAGAGGTGAGAGCTAAGAGTAAGTGAATAAGAGAGGGGTAAGAGAGCGAAGTTCCCGTTACAAAGCATTAAATCTTCTCCTACACTGAATATTCCAATTTACACTGACCAATCTAGTTCAAGATACAAATCCTAGAGCATTTACATACAGCCTATAGGAATCACTACATTACCATGCTGTGTTACATTTTAAACACTAAAAACTCCCTTTGGACCCCTCCTACCAGGCAGGCAGGGTCTGCTCTGACCCTTGGGCTCTTGGTGAGGAGGAGGCATTGTTCCATCAGGAGAGGATCACCTCCTGCTGGCCATGCTGTTGTTTTCTAGTTGAGGTTTGGCATCTGAGACATCGAAACTTGCCTTCAATTCCACATCTCCCACATGCTCCACATTCCCAAAGTCTGGACAGTCACAATTATAAAGCTTTCCTATTTCATCTTCCCCAACAGGAGAGGCAGGAGCTGAGTCTGTGCGCGGCTCCGGAGCTCCGGGAGCAGCCCCTGGCAGCGATCCCGGCCCTGGGATAAGGAATTTGGGATCCTGCCCGGGCTGGGCAGCGCCTTGTTGGTGTCTCTGGCCTCCTCTGGGGCTGCCCCTGGATCCCTGGCAGTGCCCAAGGCCAGGTTGGAGCAGCCTGGGACAGTGGGAGGTGTCCCTGCCATGGCTGGGGTGGCACTGGAGGGGATTTGAGGTCCCTTCCAACCCAAACCACTCTGGGATTTTATGAATTAAACCCACTGCAGGGATTCAGCAAAGCTCCTGGAGCAGCTTGAGCCGGGCTGAGCAGCTGAAGCTTTGCTGAGCTGGGTCTCGCAGATCCAGGCTTAGCGCAGGATTGCGCTGCACTAAAGCTGATTGATAAACACTTAAAAATATTTTAGAATCTTTCAGCTGTTGCCATCAGCTCCATATTGTGAAAAATGTAAAGAAATCTGCCGAACCCTTCCTTGGTTTGGTCAGGTGCTTGGAAGGGGAAGTGAAATAAAAAGGGAAAGGAACCTGCCTCATTTCCACTCGTTTGCAAGGAGCACGATCTAATTAAGCACTTTAAGGGGCGGGACACTGAGGTGTGAAGTTTATTGAGCACTTGGTTAACTTTTCAATTAGTCGGGGTGTTTTGTGAGCTGGTATAATTCTAATTCATGGGAGGATCAATGGCTTGATTTAGAAGAAAATAAAACATAAAACTCTAATTCCGAGAGCAGTGGAAGGTGAGTAATTACCACAAATTGATTTTGTTACCATAATCATTACCAATATTCTTCTAATCAGGTAAATACTGCTGGAGAGCTCTGAGGAGACTTCAGGATTTGCCCTTGAAATCAGCTTTGCTTCCTCATATTATTATTTTAAGTGGTAATTGATAAGGTTAATTAAAATTGGCTTAAATATCAAAGGCTGATTCCTTTGGAAACACCAACCTGGTGTTCCACGTGCAGGGACAGATCCCATTGTCCCAGAGTGCTCCAGCCCGGCCTTGGACACTTGCAGGGATCAGCTCAGGGCGAAGGATGAGGATAAAATGTACCTGGGGTAAGAGGAGGAAACTCCTTCCTGGGAGTCAGGAATCATCCCCAGGTGCTCTGCGAGCTCATCTGTTTCCAGCTGGGGAAACTGAGGCACGAGGGATGCCAAGGCCTTGGAGCAGGGCTCTGGCAAGGCTGGGATCCGGCTGCTCCCTTTTCCAGCTGCTCTTCCCTGGCTTTGCCAGATCCCTGTCACCTTCCTGCCCCGCCAGGCAGGAGCCAGCCACAACAGCCTGGAGAGGGATCTGGGAAGGAACTGCCACAGCTGAAGGGTTTCTTTAAGGAAAAAGCCTGAAGGATGCTGCTGGGTGGTTTTTTTGTGGTGTTTTTTGGGTGGGTGTTTTTTTTTTTT
>VWZP01007711.1:143355-154991 GCA_013396995.1 Dicaeum eximium | reverse complement strand
AGTGGATTATTCCGGGGAATAACGCACAGTGAATAATTCCTGGGAATAACACACAGTGAATAATTCCTGGCAATAACACACAGTGAATAATTCCTGGCAGTAATGCACAGTGAATAATTCCTGGGAATAACTCACAGGAATAATTCCTGGGAATAATGCACAGTGAATAATTCCTGGGAATAACGCACAGTGAATAATTCCTGGGAATAATGCACAGTGAATAATTCACAGCGAATAATTCCTGGGAATAACGCACAGTGAATAATTCACAGCAAATAATTCCTAGGAATAACGCACAGTGAATAATTCCTGGGAATAACACACAGCCCTGTCTGCTGGGAGGATGTTGAGATTCCCAAGGCATGCTAAGGGCTCATCCTTCCCACTAAAATCTGCAGATTGATGATTTCTGGAAGCCATTCAGGACGTGTGCCTGACTCTGGAGCTGCTTCCAAGGCTCCCTGGAGGAGGCTCCCGGCTTTCCTCATGTGCTGAGAGGGAAAAGCATCCAGGTTTGTGGGGAAATCCATGGGGTCTCTGATCCCAAAATGAAACATTGGAGTATCCAAGGCCAGGTTGGATGGAGCTGGGAGCAGCCTGGGACAGTGGAAATGTCCCTGCCCGTGGCAGGAGTGGCACTGGGTGGGATTTAAGGCCCTTTCCAGCCCTGTTGGGATCCAAAATGCAAGGAACTCTCAGAATTTTTGGGCCTGTGAGCCAAAGCTCAGAATTAAACACAGGATTTGATCTGAGACCTTGGAAAAGGCTTCCAGCCTCAGGTGCTAGAAGAGAGAATGTGGGTTTATAGTTTAAAGCAGAGACAAGTAAAGCTAAGTAAAGGAAAGTTTAGAGTTTTAGAGTTTAAGATATAAAAATACAAGTAGTTACAGGGGTAAACAAGGAGTTCAGAGTGCAGCACTGTAGGTTTGTGTGCCATAACAGGATTGGCTAAGAAATCTTACACTGTAGCACGAGCCCATACAATGAAATATTTAAGGATTGGGTTAAAACCATAAATATCCTTGTTGGCAGTGTTTTATTGGTCAATAAATCCTTAAAAAGTCTTGTAACCAAGGGTCCTGTGACCTTCTGAGCCATGGGGTGAAGATGTGAGCTGAACTCGCCCTTCCTGCCTGTGTAGAAGAACAACAAATCCCATCATCTAAAACACCTCAGAGATCCCGTCTCTAACTCATCCAAAATCCCTCCAAAAATCCCCCTACAACCCCCACCATTCCATGGGAGGTGACTCTTGGGGAATTATGGAATCCTCCACAATCCCAGCGTGCTTTGGGCTGGAAGGGGCCTTAAAGCCCATCCATTTCCAACATTTTCCATGGCCAGGGACACCTCCCTCGATCCCAGAGCTCCTCAGGTGTTCCCTGCTCAAATCCCAGTCTGCCACTAAAGCTGGGATCCCTCAGGCTGCGGGGGAAGCGTTCCCTGCCTCCCCTGCAGCTTCCACAGAGCAGCTCTTTTGTTATTCATTAAAACTCTAAATAAATAATGCGCTGCTGCGCCGCTCCGGAGCCTTTTCCTCACGTTAATTTGGCTGGGAAAAGTTGGAAAATTAAAAAGTTTCGCACCCTGGCTGGATATTTAATCCTCTTCCCAAGCCTGTGTACAGGTTTCACACCTTCAGGCTCAGGTGCATAATTACCATGCCCCGCTCCCATCCCAGGCTTTTGTTGGAGAAGGTTCTGGATGTTATCGGAAAACACCTTCTCTAATTTTAGTATGCAAAATTCTAATTACAGTATGAATTTTTTATTTCTTAATTCTTCACCATTTTTGTTCCCCCTCTGGGTACCGAAACATAATTAATTCTCCTTTACTTTTTTTTTTCTAATAGATTTATGTGTATTATCATATATATTAAATTTTCAGTTCTGTAACTTTTTTTTTTTCAATTTTTATTGCTTCCCACACTGACAATGTTCACTTCATTAAAAACATGTAATCCCTGAGCTGTGATCAAGACATAATTGCACTTTTTTGAGGTATTATAATACCAGAGATGTTTTTCTTCTTTTATTACTGAAACCCCTCTTATGCTTCCATGACTTTGAGTAACCCCCCCACAGCCTGCAAGGGGATTCCAGGCTGGAATTCTGGCATCAGGGCTCAGTTTCCATGCATTGAAATGGTTGTACTCCCAGGAAACAATAAAATATTGCTTTTTGCCCCCTCAGTTCCCTTCCAGCATTCACAGAACCCCGGAATGGTTTGGGCTGGGAGGGATTTTTGGGATCATCCACAGGCAGGGACACCTGCCACCATCCCAGGCTGCTCCCAGCCCCATCCAGCCTGGCCTTGGGCACTTCCAGAGATCCAGGGGCAGCCACAGCTGCTCTGGGCAAAGAACAAATTGTGGCTGCGGATATGATTTGCTTTGGTTTCACATAAATCGATTTCGTTGTTGCCTTTGGAGCATCCAGAGTGAGGACAGAATTTACTCCACAGGAATTTTGAGACATAGTTAAGAAATCCTACAGTAATCCTACAGAACTGTCAGCCCCAGGATGAATAACTCGGGGTAGAATTGAAGAAGCATGGAAAACGAGTGTCCAGGTAAATTCATTCCCGTTTTTGATGTATAAAACCAACTCCATCATTGACTCCACCTCCAGTGGAGCTCCTGCAGGAAGAGGAGGCCCAGCCAAACATTCCCAAATGTCTGAAAGGCAACAGTTGTCTGAAATTAAATCTCATGAAACTCTGTCTGAAATTTATTCTAATTACGCTTCGGAAGGTGGGGTAGGAGATTCTGCACCAGAAAATCTTCCCAAGTAATTGTTGAAGAGACATCCAGAAGTTTCCAGAGCGCCAAATGCGCTCATTCCTTTTTCTCCCTCCTTTCCACATGGATGCTATCCCATTTTGCTGAGTCTTTAAATAAGACCAGAATGTGTCTGGAGAACAATAAAAAACACAGAAAAAAGAGATGCTTTTCCTGCAGCACGAAGAGGGAATGATTCCAAGCAGAAACTGTTTCTATTTTGAGGCTTTCCTCTCTTCCCGTTCCCAGCGGTGCCTGTTTGGGGTTGTTGGAGCATGGAAACAACGAAATGGGAGAGTGCTTTGTCCTTGACCTCTCAATCCTGATGCCCGAGGGATCCTGCAGCTCCAGGAGAGGCAGACACAGCTCTGAAAAGGAGCTGGGAAAAGGAGCTGAGTGCCGGAGCTGCCCTGCCCGGTGCTGCCCGCCCTGCCCGGTGCTGCTGCTCCAGAGATTCCCCTCTGGACAGGTTCATTCCTACTGCAATTCCCTGCCCTGGAGCTGCTCCCCGTGTCCCACCTGGAAGGCACTGGGTGCCTGGGGCACTGCTCAGTGCAGAGCTCTGTTCTGGCTGAGCCTGCCAGGGTCACTGTTGTGGGTTTTGGCCCCAACAAGGATGGGAGCCCAACCCCCTGGGCCCTTTGGAGGGGGTTCCCTGCTGAGTTCTTTTCCAAGGGTGAAGAACAAGCAGGACTCTCTTTTCTCTTGGTCTTCAGGGTTTGGTTTATTCTTAAATTCAGCCCCGTCTGCACACCAGACTCAGCGTGCGAGAAGCGAGGCACAAAATGGACCCAAACACCCAAACCAAGGCACAAAATGGACCCAAACACCCAAACCAAGGCACAAAATGGACCCAAACACCCAAACCAAGGCACAAAATGGACCCAAACACCCAAACCAAGGCACAAAATGGACCCAAACACCCAAACCAAGGCACAAAATGGACCCAAACACCCAAACCAAGGCACAAAATGGACCCAAACACCCAAACCAAGGCACAAAATGGACCCAAACACCCAAACCAAGGCACAAAATGGACCCAAACACCCAAACCAAGGCACAAAATGGACCCAAACACCCAAACCAAGGCACAAAATGGACCCAAACACCCAAACCAAGGCACAAAATGGACCCAAACACCCAAACCAAGGCACAAAATGGACCCAAACACCCAAACCAAGGCACAAAATGGACCCAAACACCCAAACCAAGGCACAAAATGGACCCAAACACCCAAACCAAGGCACAAAATGGACCCAAACACCCAAACCAAGGCACAAAATGGACCCAAACACCCAAACCAAGGCACAAAATGGACCCAAACACCCAAACCAAGGCACAAAATGGACCCAAACACCCAAACCAAGGCACAAAATGGACCCAAACACCCAAACCAAGGCACAAAATGGACCCAAACACCCAAACCAAGGCACAAAATGGACCCAAACACCCAAACCAAGGCACAAAATGGGCCCCAAACACCCAAACCAAGGCACAAAATGGACCCAAACACCCAAACCAGGGCACAAAATGGACCCCAAACACCCAAACCAAGGCACAAAATGGACCCAAACACCCAAACCAAGGCACAAAATGGACCCAAACACCCAAACCAAGGCACAAAATGGACCCCAAATGCCCAAACCAAGGCCTTTTAAAGATATTTTACCCAATTATCTTCTAACACCTACTTTGTTTCTACTTTTCTACCAATAACTCCTACTAACCCATACATGTAATTTCCACATTACTGCTCACACTAACCAATAGTCTGCTACAACAACCACTACAAGAAATGGAGCTGAAAAGGGACAAGAAGGAAGAAGGGGCAACACCCAAAATCCTCCATCTTGTCTCCTGTTCACTCTCATATTAAAATCCTAAAACCCTAATTTCTACACTCTATAATACACTGTGAAAAACCACTACTGCCACATATTAAAATCCTGTGTGCTCTAACTCATCCCAAAGTTTTGGGCAATTTTTCCCAGGGACGAAGGTTAAAAGCAGAGTTCTGCTGAGGGTCAGAATTTCTTAAAACAGGCAGAGAGATATTCCCTGTGCCCTGGATCTCAACAGGTCACCTGCCACCATCCCGGGTGGCTCCAGCCCGGCCTTGGCCACTGCCAGGGATGGAGCAGCCACAGCTGCTCTGGCAATTCCAGCCCAGCTCCCACCCTCCCTGTCAGGAATTCCTTCCCAAATCCCACCCAAATCTCCTCTTTTCCAATTTGAAGCCATTCCCTGTGTCCTGTCCCTCCATCCCTTGTCCCCAGTCCCTCTCCAGCTCTCCTGGAGCCCCTTTAGGTACCCTCAGCTCTCCCTGGAGCTTCTCCTCTCCAGGGAACATTCCCAGCTCTCCCAGCCTGGCTCCAGAGCAGAGACACCTCACTTAAAAATTCCATCTTTGTACTGAGCTTTGGAAGTCTCCAAGTCCCCCAGAGGGCTCTGTCCAGTGTGTCCTTCGGGCTCCCATCCTCTCAAAATCCAAGTTTTATCCTTCATGGCCTGTCCCCCACCCTGTACCTCCAAACACATCTGGGGGATGAAATTCCTGTTGAGAATCAGCTCAGCAGGAGGTTCTGCCTGTCTGGGGGAAAACAGGGATGACAGAGTTGGTTTGTGCCTCTGCAGTTTCCCTGTTTGACTGGAATATTCTTGATTATTTCTGCTGGCTCTCACCCCTCCCCCTTCTCAGGAAAACGACAGGAAAAAAAAAGAATCCAGCAAAGTCTGGCACTTCTCACCCTTCTGCCTGTGCTGAAGTTTCCAGCAGCCTGGCTGGTGTTCTGATCTCATTTCTGTGAAATTCCCGTTGTTCCCAGAGCTCCTGCTCCTGTCCGGCTGTGTTGTCTTCATCTCTCTGTGCCCGTGTTCTGCCTCCTTTCAAAGGAATCTTCCTCTTTAAGTGCATTTTCCTTCTTCTCCTGGGCTGGGCAGGGAAGTGGCAGCTGTGATGGGGACAGGGGAGGCTTTGAGGCTTTGCAGATTTTCCCTTTCATATTTTTCAGCTCTCGCTCTGCCGTTCACCGCAGCCGCTCCTGGCAAGGCTCAGTCCCTGCAGAGCCGGCCCTGCTGCTCCTCCCGGGGCTGGGGGGCTCTGGAACGCTCATGGAAAGGAGGAGGGGATGGCTGAGGAAGCAGTTTTGTGGTTTTTCTGTAGTCCACAGCCAGGATTTACCAGGGATGAGCCCTGAGCAGAGGAACCTGCAAAGCAGGGCCCTTTCTGTGCCTCCCACCAGGAGCTGTTGGATGATTGATTCCATGGAATCCCAGCATGGTTTGGGTGGGAAGGGACATTAAAAACCTTCCAGAGCCACCTCAGCCATGGCAGGGACACCTCCCACTGTCCCAGGCTGCTCCAACCTGGCCTTGGGCACTGCCAAGGATCCAGGGGCAGCCACAGCTGCTCTGGGAATTCCAGCCCAGCCAGGAATTCCCAATTCCCAATCTCCCACCCATCCCTGCCCTCTGGCAGTGGGAGCCATTCCCTGTGTCCTGTCCCTCCATCCCTTGTCCCCAGTCCCTCTCCAGCTCTCCTGGAGCCCCTTCAGGCCCTGCAAGGGGCTCTGAGCTCTCCCTGGAGCTTCTCCTCTCCAGGGAACATTCCCAGCTCTGAGCCTACAGGAAAGATGGACAGAGATGGAGAGAGAGGATTTCCAAGGGATGGAGGGACAGGACACAGGGAATGGCTCCCACTGCCAGAGGGCAGGGATGGGTGGGAGATTGGGAATTGGGAATTCCTGGCTGGGCTGGAATTGCCAGAGCAGCTGTGGCTGCCTCTGGATCCCTGGCAGTGCCCAAGGCCAGGTTGGAGCAGCCTGGGACAGTGGGAGGTGTCCCTGCCATGGCTGGGGTGGCATTGGGGGGGGTTTGAGGTCCCTTCCCACCCAAACCATGCTGGGATTCCATGGAATCAATAATCCAACAGCTCCTGGAGGGAGCAGCAGGCAGGGGGCACAGAAAGGGCCCTGCTTTGCAGGGATAGCAGGAATTGGGAATTCCTGGCTGGGAGGGTGGGGGGGCCCAGAGCAGCTGTGGCTGCAGAACTGGGGGTGCTGGAGATCAGAGGGATCCACCCCAGGCTGGCTCTGTAGAGCAAAGGGGTTGATGGAGCTGAAGGCCCCAGCAGGTGACAGCAGTGACAGCAGTGACAGCAGTGACAGTCCCTGCTGGGGGCTCCAAGGCTCCCCTGGGCTGCTGGGACAGGCAGGCTCTGAGCAGCAAACATTAACGGGGAAGGGCTGGAGAGCCCCCTCTCCAAAGTTCAGGGCCATAATTCCCATTTCAGAGCAGGTTTTTCTCCTCCTCCTTTGAGGTTTGACACTCAGCCCTTCCCAGGGAGCAGAGGGGACCCACAGGAGGGTGGCAGGAGCCTGCACAGACCCACAGCTCCTGCCAGGTTGGATCCATCCCAAAGGAAGGCGCTGTCTGTCCCTGTGCCAGGCCAGGTTTATCTCCCTGCCCGTCTCAAACACCTGGAACTGAGCTCTCCCCTGTTGTTTTAAAAGGATCAGTGCCAGGAAAGCTGTTTGTTTGTTTGTTTGTTTGTTTGTTTGTTTGTTTGTTTGTTTGTTTGTTTGTCTCTCTGGGTCTGTGTTGGGTGTGAATGAGGCTCCGTGNAATGGCTGTGACACTCCCCTCCACCAAACCACTGAGAAACCTCACCCTGAAACCTCCAGCAGGGTCTCCCATCTCCTGGAGCTGCTGCTCCTGGTGGGTGCTGCTCTGAAGAACAGAGAGGGGATAAAAGAGAAAAATTAAACTGTTTATGAAAGTTTCATCAAAGGCCTGTTTGTGATGCTGAAGGGAATCTTGGCTTACCTCGGCACAAACTTCATTCATAAACTCAGCTTCATTATTTCTGAAAGACTTTGTCAGCAGCTTGGCAGCTCGGAGAGACAAGCTCATGATTTGCTTTCTTCTGTGACTAATCCAGATACTAAATATTGGCATTTATGTGCCTCTCATCAGCCCAGATCTCTGTGCGTGTCATTTCACTTGGCTTGAGTAGGGGAAAAAAAGCAATAAATAGGAATATTAGTGCTGTAATTCCTCCCCTCTTCAGGACATGGAGCTTCTCAGGCTTTACAGGCTCTGTAAAATAGTGCTGAAAGTTGAACAAGGAGCTTGAGATCAAACAGCTCCAGGAGAAGCTCTTGGAATGGTCTGGAAAGCTGAGCATGACTGGTAACATCATTAAACCGAGCCTGGGTTTGATTGATGTCCTGGGAACAGGGATCCACGCTCCATCCTTCCACACACTTTGAAAATCTGGGATTCTCTTTGGGTTTTTTAAGGATAAGTGATTTTTGTTTACTCCCAGGGAATGAAATGGCCGGATGTGATTCCAGGTGGGAATAAATTCTGTTTGTCCCTCGGGAATGTCAGTGGCCACACCAGCCCTGCTGGGGCAGCACCTCCTGTCACCTCTGATGCCACAGTTCCAGGTAAAATGCATCCATTGGATCACAGAATCCTGGAATGCTTTGGGTTTAGGGAAAGACCTAAAATCCTGACAATTCCATGGGCAGGGACACCTCCCACTGTCCCAGGCTGCTCCCAGCCCCAGTGTCCAACCTGGATTGGGTAGTGATTCCCAAATTATGTGCTCTGAACATTTCTTCTTCCCCAAACTTTTTATTTTCTAGCCGGGGAAAAAAAAAAAAAAAAGAAAAAAGAAAAAAAAGCAGTTGTCAGGCCAGGCTTGTTTTGCTTTCCCAAAGCTGAAGCAAGAAGAACTCTCTCATTCTGTTTGATTAGAGTGATAAATATGGATGTGTTCCAGCCTAAATATTTTATGGGAAGAGAAGCTCTGTTCCCTTAATGCTCCCATTGGTGGCACAGCAGGTCCCCAGCCCATCTGCCCAGATGGGGTTTGTCCTCCTGGAATTCCTGAGAGCCTCTGCTGGACCCTGCTCCCATGGGAAACTGGGAAAACTGGAGGGGGATTGTGAGGATGGATCTTTGGGATCCAAGAAGGTCCTGGAATTCTTCCTTGCTGTCATAACCCAGCAAAGTCTCTCCTTTTTCCCAAATAATGAGGGATTGCAGAGTCTCAGGGGTGAGACCTCCACCTGCTGTGCTCCTTCTGCTGGGCAGGACACTGGATCACCTCGGGTGGTGGCACTGGGCACCAGGAGAGAGCCAGCAAGGTCAGGGGGCCCAAGGGACATCTCTGTGTCATCCCCGAGTGAAGAAAAGTGAAATCCTGGATTTGGATGGGAGCTTGGAAGGGGGAGACGCCCAGGGAAGGCCCTGGGAGCTGGGTTGGTCCCTCTGGGCTGGTGGGGAGCATCTCGGAGCTGCTGTGGTGGCTTTGGGGTCGCTGCTGCTGCCTGGTGTCCTTGGAGAGCCTCCCAAAGCTGCCTGAGAGGATTCCAGGTGGGAATTCCCACCTTGTCCTGCCCAGCCTGTGGCTGTGCCCTGGTTTCTGTGCCTGGAGAAGATCCTGGAGGCGGGAAGGGCTGGATCCCCCTTTTCCCTGTGCAGCTTGGCCTGGTGGCCTGGCTGGTTCCTCACGGATCCGTGATGTCCCTGGGCTGCTCCCAGGGGAAAACCCACCCTGGGAAGGTGTGAGTTTTATCTTCTTTTTGCCAGGGTTGGGATTAAATGTGTGAGATGGTATTTCTTGTTTGGACTCAGATGTTTATCAGTTCTTATTTCGGTTACTGTCACACACACCCTGAGTTCTGCAGCACTTCACTCCAACACACTAAAAATGGAGCTTTATCTCTTCTAGCAATGTTAATAATGGCTGTATCTCTCTCTCTGCAAGGCCTTTTAAGGATAAACTGTCCAATTAAGAAATGACACCTCAATTATTTTCACTTTTAACTCAATAACAAGCACCCCTGCCCCGCAATGGAGACTTTTCTGTCCCATCACACAATTCCACCCAAACCCATGGAGAAGAAGGTGAAGAAGAAGGAGCAGCCTCAGCCCTAAAACCTCCATCTTGCTTTATATCCATTACTGTATTCTAAACCCTTAAACTCTGAGTTTTCCCCCTGTGATATCACACACTTCTATTCAAACCCCACACTGATAATTCCAGTTATAACACAGAATTTTGGAAGCCTTCTCCACGGCCTCAGCTCCAATGCAGTGTTCTCTGGGGGTCAGTGCCTGGCAGCACAGAAAGTCTGGAATTCTCAGTACCCAAGAGGAAGGAGCCCTTGGTGCCCTCTGGATGCTGCTGCTCCTGCAGGATTCAGGGACCAGGATCAGCATCTGCCCAACCCAAAATGGGAGCGTGGTGGATCCTATGGACACTTCCTACTGGAGAAAACTTCTCCACTTCCCTTTGGGACAGAGCTGGGTTTTACTTCCCTCAGAAGCATCTCCAGCAGCTCCACTGATGGGATTTGCAGCTCCTGGTGCTTCCCATAGAGGCCTCAGCCCTCCACAGGGTTGGGAGAGCCCTGGTGCTATTCCAAGCCACATTTCCATTTCCTTGACAATCCACAAGGCAGAGCCGTGGGCTCGGGGCTGCTGGAAGCCCACAGAGGTCTCTGCCAGCCCCGTGCTCTCAGCTCTGCACACTTTGATTCTTTGTGCCTGCAGATTTCTGTGGAAAGGCTCAGCACAAGGAATAACAAAAAGTTGCTCCTTAAAGAAGAAAGGATGAAGCAAGATAAAGAACCTCAAAGCAGCTGCCAGCACTGGGTGTCTAGAAAGGAGCAAGAAACTACGAGGCGGAATCTGCCATTCAAATCTCCAAAGGTTTTCCAGGGGGAACACATTGATCTCCTGGACAATGAGGCTCCATAATTTCCTGCTTTGTGCCAGGGAAATATCCAACAAAAGCCCCAGGATTTAACAGCCAGACTTGTTGCTTGATGGTTTCAGATCTCGCCGTGGGTTCGGCGGAAAAAGAGGGTTCGTTTTAAAGGATCTAAAACTGAAAGTTTCCTGTCACCTTAGGAAACTTTAAAAATACTTTGCACCTTCAAAGGGAACCTGGAAGTTCAATGGCAGATATGGAGATGACACATTAAGGATTGGCCTCAAAGTCTTTGCTTCGTCAGTGGTTTTGAAGATTAACACAAAACCTGTAATAAATTAATCTGCGTACATTGGGGCCGGAGTGAATAAGGAAATTAATCTAGGAATGAATCAAAAGCCCTGTGGATCTCTGGAAGGACACAGATACAAAGGGTTCTGTCTCTCTCTCATCAGTCCTGGGTTTCCCAGAGCAGCTGTGGCTGCCCCTGGATCCCTGGCAGTGCCCAAGGCCAGGCTGGACACTGGGGCTGTGCTGGAGTCCAGGGCACAGGGGGTGTCTCTGTGCCTGTTTTGGGAGATTCTCACCCTCAGCAGAACTCTGCTTTTAGCCTTTGTCCCTGGGAAAAAATTGCCAAAACTTTGAGTTAGAGCACACAGGTGGTGGTGTGTGGTGGTAGTAGTAGTCTTTCAGAGTGTGTCACAGAGTGTAGGAATTAGGATTTTAGGATTTTAATATGAGAGTGAATAGGACACAAGATGGAGGATTTTGGGTGTTGTCCCTTCTTCCTTCTTGTCCCTTTTCAGCTCCATTTCTTGTAGTACTTGTGGTAGAAAACTATTGGTTAGTGTGAGTAGTAATGTGGAAGTTACATGGATAGATAAGTAGTAGTTATTGGTAGAAAAGTAAAAACAAAGTACGTGTTAGAATGTAATTGGGTAGAACAGCTATAAAAGACCTCGGTTTGGTCCATTTTGTCCATTTTGTCCACTTTGGTCCATCTTGTGCCTTGCCTGCAGCACGCTGAGTCTGTGTGCAGACAGTGCTGAACTTAAGATAAGATAAGGATAAACAGGACCTTGAAGACCAAGAGAGAAAAAAGTGTCCAGCTCGTTCTTCACCCCTGAAAGA
>VWZP01007711.1:125992-141110 GCA_013396995.1 Dicaeum eximium | reverse complement strand
TGGGAAGGGGCTGGAGAATCCCTGAGGGAGCTGGGAAGGGGCTGGAGAATCTCTGAGGGAGATGGGAAGGGGCTGGAGAATCCCTGAGGGAGCTGGGAAGGGGCTGGAGAATCCCTGAGGGAGCTGGGAAGGGGCTGGAGAATCCCTGAGGGAGCTGGGAAGGGGCTGGAGAATCCCTGAGGGAGCTGGGAAGGGGCTGAGCCTGGAGCAAAGGAGGCTCAGGGGGCCCTTGTGGCTCTGCACAGCTCCTGCCAGGAGGGGACAGCCGGGGGGGTCGGGACAGGATGAGAGGGAACATTTGATGGTTGTGGGATTATAAACCTGGGTGGGAATGAGCAGTGAGGTGGTGAAGGGAGGGGCAGAAGGTGTTTGGGGCAGGGGGTGTGAGCTGGACACTGGGGGTGCTCGGAGGGTGCTGCTGTGCAGCTCCCAGGCCTGGCTTTATCTTTCAGGAGGTTGGTAAAGCCCCACAAAAGCCAAGCCAGGATCACACCAGCCCTTGTGTTTCTGATAAGAGAAATCCTTTGAGCAAATTCAATTAGGAAGCCGCAAACTTTGTTTATATTCAAATTAGCTCCTTGACAGCCAAACTAGAAATTATAAGTGAATAGATTAGGGCTTATTTTTGAGTGTTAATAATTGTTTTCCTCATCGAAGAATGGGATGGATTGCTTTGTGTAGTCTGGCTAAAAAAACCCAGCTGTGTTCCAGGGTTTGGGATCCAGTGGCACTAAGGGGAGCTGCCGGGGTGAGGGATTGGGAAGGGATTGAGGGGAGTCTGGGGGGCTTTGAGAGGCCATGGGTGAGGGAATGGCTCTGAACTGGGTTCGCACACAGGTGGGGAAGGAATTCCTGGCTGGGAGGGTGGGCAGGGGCTGGGCTGGAATTGCCAGAGCAGCTGTGGCTGCCCCTGGATCCCTGGCAGTGCCCAAGGCCAGGTTGGACACTGGGGCTGGAGCAGCCTGGGACAGTGGGAGGTGTCCCTGCCATGGCTGGGGGGGCACTGGGTGGGATTTAAGATCCATTTCCAACCCAGACCAGTCTGGGATTTTTTGAAAGCCGATTTTGACCTCTCTGTGCAGCAGTTGAAAGTTTGGCATTCTTGTAATCAGTGCCTTAAATTTCTGTTTGGGAGTTCACCACTGAAGAGCTCGCTTTAAAAAGCGTTTGCCTCCCGGATTTGCTCTCAAGTGCCAGCTCTGGCTGGCTCCCGAGTTCAGCCAACGGATAATGACCTCCAAATTACCAACCCTCCGTGCTCTGCACTCCATCCACTCACTCCAAAGCAATTATTCCCTCTCTGGATTCAGGAGGAGAAGAATTCTAATGGAATCTGTGACCCGAGGGCAGAGGGAAAGGAGTTTGTTTGTTTAATTTTCAAAGCAAAAAGCTCCCAGTGCTGCTGGCAGCTCTGCCTGGGGAGCAGGGACATCCCACCCCAGCCACTCCACAGCTCCTGGTGTCTCTGCCCGCCACTCTTGCTCCATCTTTTCCTTGTAAGTTGAAAAAACCCTGGCACAGGATGCCCAGAGCAGCTGTGGCTGCCCCTGGATCCCTGGCAGTGCCCAAGGCCAGGCTGGAGCAGCCTGGGACAGTGGGAGGTGTCCCTGCCATGGCTGGGGTGGCTCTGGATGGGATTTAAGGTCCCTTCCCACCCAAAGCATTCCAGGATTCTTCGATTCCATGGAAGAAGAGGGTTCTGTGTTCCTTGAAAAGATTTGTGTTCAGTCCGATAAACACCAGGAGTGCTGCTGTCAGTGGCAGCCCTGCCTGGCAAAGGGAAGTGCAGATAAGGAACTGGAAGCCAGGGCTGAGATTCACGTCCTGAGTTGTTTAATCCCAAATTCCTGGTGTTGTTCTGCCCTGTGGGGTCCTGGGGTTGGGTGTGACTGACACACAAATCAGCAGATCTGAAGCACCTCAGATTGGAGATAAAGAAATACCTTTGATTAATGGGCATGGCTGAGGCTCAGCAGCTCAGGGCTCTGGGAGATGGGCTCAGAAGTTATAAAATCAGATCTTTTTTGGGCTCTGAATTGGTTTAGATTTGAGGTGTATTAGAAGGGACCTTAAATCCCACCCAGTGCCAGCCCAGCCATGGCAGGGACACCTCCCACTGTCCCAGGCTGCTCCAGCCCCAGTGTCCAACTTGGCCTTGGAAAGTTTTTGGAAATTTTCAGTGAGTCATGGACGTTACCAGCAGCATCCCTCAATCAGTGCAGGATTGCAAAGAAACCTAAAAATGATCTGCCCCAATCCTTTGACACTGGAAAACTGGGAATGGTTCCCTGTCCTCCTGGAACAGCCCCAGCCTCACCAAATTCCTGTTGGGACTCACCACAGCCTTCCCTGACTTTGCTTTCAGTCCGTTTATACCTTTAAGAAAAGCTGTGGAAATAAACTGTAAATGAAAACCTGGAGTTTCCTTTGATCAGGAGGAACCAAATCCATGGATCCCCTGAATCACAGCAAATCGATTTGCTACTGTAATTCTTAGGGACTAAGAGGTATGGCTTGGAAAATTTAAAATTCACTGCAATCCCTGCAGTCCTGGCAAATAATTTATTCTCTGATTAATGAGCATTGTTTACGCTGTTGGTATTTGAGTTCCAAAGAAACAAAACCCTTCCAAAAAGCAGCGTGAAACGCTGGATTTAAATCCTGATGTTTCTGAGGTTGTGGAAACCTTGTCCAAACACAGAAAATAAAAATATTGTCTCCCTTGGTCGCTGCAAGCTGGGGATCAGCCTCAGTGGTGTGGGGGGGTTAATTCCCAATTAACAGGTGATCATGTACAGCTCCTGCTGTTCAGTGGGATTTATTGTGGCATTGCATGGAAGCTGTGATCAGTTCCGTTGTAATCAACAAAGGAATCAGGCAAATTCTTGCTTCTTCAGGTCCAGAATGAATTCTTGTGTCTTGTGACATCCTTATCAAACTCTGGCCCCACTGCTCAGCTTTGGTTCCCACACTTTGCTGTAATTGTGCTTTATTTTCCTCCTCATCAAAGGCCAGAGTGTGAAGGGAGCAGGGCAAAGACCAAGGAATTCTGGAATGGTTTGGGTGGGAAATCTCAATCCCCTTAAATCCCATCCCATCCCAGGTCCATGGCAGGGACACCTCCCACTGTCCCAGGCTGCTCCAGCCTGGCCTTGGGCACTGCCAGGGATCCAGGGGCAGCCACAGCTGCTCTGGCAATTCCAGCCCAGCCAGGAATTCCCAATTCCCAATATCCCACCCAAATCTCCCCTTGTCCAATTTGAAGCCATTCCCTGTGTCCTGTCCCTCCATCCCTTGTCCCCAGTCCCTCTCCAGCTCTCCTGGAGCCCCTTCAGGCCCTGCAAGGGGCTCTGAGCTCTCCCTGGAGCCTTCTCCTCTCCAGGGAACATTCCCAGCTCTCCCAGCCCCTCAGGCACAGGGATTTAGGCACACTGAGGCAATATCAATCCATGAACTGATTTCTGCCAGGCTTTAAGGGTGTCTTTAATCTCATGAAGAAGACAAGAGGCCCATGAGGAGGAGAAGGGAACTCAGTGGGATAATTGGATCAGGAATCCTGGGCCAGCCCGACTCCAGCTCACAGGGATCACACAAAGAATTCACACCGAGCCAAGACAAAAGCTCAGCCTTGCACAGCTAATGAGGAAGGAGACACAAAGGGGGAATTTTTCAGTGCATCCATTCAAAGAAGTTCAAAGGAGAGCGGCACAGTTGGGTGGAAGAGTCGGAGCCTTGCGGAGTCTTTGTGACCACGGGAACACACGGAGAGTTCTGCTCGTTGGGAAAAGTTTGGAAGGGTCTCCTGGCAGGAAGGGCATTGCCTGGAAATGGAAACTCTTCTCCAAGGATCCCTCTTCACTCCCAAAGTGTCGGAATGGTTTGGGTTTGGAGCTGGCACAGAAGGGGACATCACTGTTAACCTCCATCCCAAATTTGAGGGAATTCTTTGGGCTCTGGGAGCACTGGAGCTGTCTGGGTTTCTGGGAAGTTGGAGCAAATGAGGTGGTAAATGCTAAAAAAATCACTGGAAATGCTAAAAAAACCGAGGGATATGGGACTGGAGAGCCTGGAGAACACGTGGGGCTGGGACAATGCTGGGCTTGATCTGAGAGGACTTTCCCAGCCTTGAGCATTCTGTGGTTCCCTGAAATGGCAAATCAGCCCAAAAAGCAGAATTTTCATCCTTTAGAGCACTCACTGTTAATCACAGCTCTGCCTGTACCACCCTTTCCCTCACAGGGATTTCAGACAGGGAGAGCAGGAATTGCCTGGATCCCCTGCCCACAATCCAGGGATTCCTTTGCCATCGGAACAGCCGAGTTTCCCTGATCAGCCTCGTGCTCCAGGTCCCTGTTTGCTGTCCAAGGTCCCACTCGGAGTCACATCCCGGTGATCCCAGGGATCCCTGGCTGGGAAGGCCCTGCCCGTGCTTGGGAAGCACCAGGTGAGACTCGGGGTTAGGAATTGGAGGGGATTGATTAGAAATGGATATTTAGGTGATGGATTGATTGATATTTGCTGTACTTTGCTGTGCTGACTGCCTGTGAAGGGGACGGGGGGCACGTGCGAGAGCAACAGGAGAGAACGCGGGGATGGGAGCTCAGGGCAGGGCGGGGACACCGAACGGGACAGAGTGACAAGGGTCCGGATAACGGGGATCCCCTGGGATAACGGGGATCCCCTGGGATAGAGGGGATCCCCTGGGATAATGGGGCTGCCGGGATAACGGGGATAATGGGATAGATAACGGGGATCCCCTGGGATAACGGGGATCCCCTGGGATAACGGAGATAATGGGATAACAGGGATAATGGGATAGATAACGGGGATCTCCTGGGATAACGGAGATCCCCTGGGATAACGGGGATCCCCTGGGATAGAGGGGATCCCCTGGGATAACGGNGGATAACGGGGTTCCTGGGATAACGGGGATCCCCTGAGATAACGGGGCTCCCGGGATAGATAACGGGGCTACCAGAATAGATAACGGGGCTCCCCCGGGATGGATAACGGGGCTCCTGAGATAGATAACGGGGCTCTGGGGATAACGGGGATCCCGGGATGGATAACGGGGCTCCCCCAGGATAACGGGGCTCCTGGGATAACGGGGATAACGGGATAGATAACGGGGATCCCCTGAGATAACGGGGCTCCCAGGATAACGAGGATAATGGGATAGATAACGGGGCTCCCAGGATAACGGGGCTCCCGGGATGGACAACGGGGCTCCAAGATAGATAACTGGGTTCCTGAGATAGATAACGGGGCTCTGGGGATAACNGGGATGGATAACGGGGCTCCCCCAGGATAACGGGGCTCCTGGGATAACGGGGATAACGGGATAGATAACGGGGATCCCCTGAGATAACGGGGCTCCCAGGATAACGAGGATAATGGGATAGATAACGGGGCTCCCAGGATAACGGGGCTCCCGGGATGGACAACGGGGCTCCAAGATAGATAACTGGGTTCCTGAGATAGATAACGGGGCTCTGGGGATAACGGGGATCCCGGGATGGATAACGGAGCTCCCCGGTATAACGGGCCCCCCCGGACCCCCAGCCGGGTCACAGCAGCCTCGTGGCTCCCGTGGCTCGCAGTGGCCCAAGACCAGCAGCCAGCGCAGCCCTGATGAGGAACGCTGACTTCATCCCCAGGAGCCCAGCACGACCCCAGGGACAAACAGGCGGGCACGGGGGGTTAATTAATTAACGGAGGGTTAATTAGCAATGAGGCGGGACGGGGAGGAGCCAGGACATGAATATGCATGAGCTGCAAACCTGATGTGTGTGTGACATTTTAGAGGATAAAAGAGAACCTGAGAGCGAGCGGAGGATGCGCGCGGCTTTGCGGAGCTATCCCCGGGCATAAAAATAAAAATAAAAATAAAAATTAAAATAAAAATAAATTAAAATTAAAATAAAAATAAAAACACAGACCTGCTTTACAACTCACTTTGTCCTGGGGTTTAGAGTCTTTGCCATCACAGGGATCGCCCAGTGGCGCTCATTTATCGCCCCATTCCAGGCAGGGAACGAAAAGGTCACGGAAATGACAAGTGCTCTGTTTGGTTTTGTTATTCCGGGCTCTGTCACGTTTAACGAGGGGCAGCAAAGCCCCGGCAGAGGAGACAAAACAATTCCTGTGCGCTGGAGGTCGAGTGCTGCGGCTGTAAAGGCTTTGATGAGCTCCCACTGATGGCTTCCCACATTTCAGCCCTACAGCCACCCCGAGGATTCCTCACTCCGATACTGAGCTGGAATTTTAAGCAGGATCCATTGATGTGACAGCTGGAAGCTCCAAAATGTCAACTTGTCCCATGGAAAGGTTTGAAAGACTCGGAAGGGGGGACCAAAGATTGTTCCTGAGCCAGCCCCTGCTGGAGACCCTCTGGAGCTGCCCCCCAAGCCCTGGCCCCTGAGGGACCCATCTCCTCCTTCTCCCCACATTTGGTCTTTTAGAAAAGATTTCAAGTCCACCCAAATTATCCTCTCGTCTCACCTGGGCCAAGGGAGTAAAGCAGAGCAGGAAAAAACGAGATGACATCCTTCCCTGAACTTCTCCAGAGTTTGCTGCTTAAATAAATAAGCAAATGTTGATAATTTTCTGTCCCAAAATCTCTGTGCCCAGTGCCCACCTTGTCCCCATCCCTTGGACACCTCCAGGGATGGGCACTGCAACCCTCCCTGGGCAGTCCCAAGGCCTGAGCACCCTTTCCATGGGGAAATTCCTGCTGGGCTCCACCCTGAGCTCCCCTGGCCCAGCCTGAGGCCGTTCCCTCTCCTCCTGTCCCTGTTCCCTGGGAGCAGAGCCCGCCCCCCCCGGCTGTCCCCTCCTGGCAGGAGCTGTGCAGAGCCACAAGGGCCCCCTGAGCCTCCTTTGCTCCAGGCTCAGCCCCTTCCCAGCTCCCTCAGGGATTCTCCAGCCCCTTCCCAGCTCCCTCAGGGATTCTCCAGCCCCTCAGCCTCTCCCAGCTCTGTTCCCTTCTCTGCTAAAGCCCCTCCAAGTCCTCCCTGAACTGAGGGGCCAGACCTGGGCACAGCCCTCAGCAGTGCCAGCCCAGGGGACAGTCACTGTCCTGGTCCTGCTGCCACATCGATACAAACATTTTCCTCTCCTTCTTTCCTTGCTTATAACTGCAATTCCCTCTCCTCTCCCCGCGCAGCCATTTCCTCCCTGAGTTTAGCGAGGCAATCTCGGAGCTGATGGATTTTCACATCCTTTATTCTCACAGGTCCCCAGGTAGCAGAGCAGCACCTGTGGAGCCTCCCTGCAGGTAACTCTCATCTCAAATCATCGGCAGAATTCGCTTTAAGGGTGTCTTGCATTGATTTGAAAGGGTTTAAAGTGAGTTCCTGAATAAGGAGTGAGCATCCCACTGGACCCTGCATGGAGAGGACTCCCAGCAGCTCCTTTCCCACAGCTAAAACTTCACAAAGCCTGGAACCTTTTGGCTTTGTCCCACCACTGCAGTTCCAGCCTATTTCTATTTTGATCCAGAGAGAGAACAAATGGCCTCAAATCGTATTTCCAAATACTGGGATGGATAAAAACCTGCTGGAGTCAGGGATGTGGGCTGTGAATACACAGGTCCCTCTTTGTCATTGAGGATGTTGGGAGGTGAAAATAAATATTATCACTTCCTATGAGGCAGTTTTTGCTTCCCCAGATGAATCCCAGAGATAAAGCAGGTGTATTATATACATTAAAAATTGTCAGGTCGTTTATTTCCCTTCCCAGTGGCAGAAATCCATTCGGAGTAAACAAATTTCTTCTCTTATCGGGGTGGTTGGTGTTAGCTGCGTTTGGAGATAAAGCCACACTGATTTATCATGGGGACAGGGAGCAGCCCCAGGCAGCTCCAGGTGCCCGCAGGGGCTGGGAATTCATCTGGAACACCTGGGCTTTGTGGCTTCTTTGATACTTTTCCTTCACACCTCTGTAGAATCAAATCATGGAATCATTAAGGTTGGAATTAGGATCGAGTCCATCAGCCCAGAACCATGTTCACCACTAACCCATGGCCTCAGGTGCCACATCCACACATTTTTTCGACATTTGCAGGGATGGGGGCTCCACCACTGCATTTAGCATTTTGCTTTATAACCCTTTCCATGATTTTTTCCCCAATATCTGATGTGAACCTCCCCTGGCACTACTTGGTGCCAATAACAAGGTTGTGGGTTCAATCCCCATTTGTTTAAGGGTTGGATTCAATCCTTATGGTTCCCTTCCAACCTGGAATATTCTGTAAATCTGAATCCTGAAGTTGTTCTCTCTCCTCCTGTCCCTGTTCCCTGGGAGCAGAGCCCGACCCCCCCGGCTGTCCCCTCCTGGCAGGAGCTGTGCAGAGCCACAAGGGCCCCCTGAGCCTCCTTTGCTCCAGGCTCAGCCCCTTCCCAGCTCCCTCAGGGATTCTCCAGCCCCTTCCCAGCTCCCTCAGCCTCTCCCAGTGCTCCAGCCCCTTCCCAGCTCTCAGATTCCTTGGAGTTTGAGCTGTGCCTTTGTCACTGTCCCAGCGAGCTCAGAGGGGTCCCACAGGGATTGGGAGTGCTCTGGGCTCCAGGCACAGCTGCTGCAGCCCCTTGGAGCTGCTCCAGATGTATTTGGGGATAAACCCAGCAGACTTCCAGCACTCAGAGTGTCCCTCATAGCCCTGCAGTCCATTTGCTCCCCCATTTCATGTGATACTCCCCTTATTCCTTTCAAATTCGCTGGGAGAGGCTTCCCTCTGTTGAATTGCTTCCCTCGGTGTCCCTGGTGTTCAGTGTGACACAGGAACAATGGAAAGACTTCCAAGGGAAAATGTTTCTGCACAGGCAGGACAGAGTGGTCACCAGAGGGCAGGAGAAGGGGCATTTGTAGAGCACCTCGAGGTGCTCAGGTGTGGGGTTTAAAATACAAATGTACTTGTTTTTCCCAAAATTACAGGGATCTGATGGTGATTCCTCAAATCTGAATGGCCAGTTTATGACAGACAGACAGACAGAATTCTCCTCCTTTAGCCTTCAAATCTCACTCATTCCCATCAAATTCCTGATCCCAGTGGCAGGGGATGGAATTCAGCTGCCTCCAAAGGAGCCCTGAATTGTCTGAGTCCTTTACGAGTAATAACAAATAGAGAATTTGGTTGGCAGGGGATGGTTCTGTCACTGACAAAGGCAAAACCAGAGCACAGCAAGGATTTTCTTCCTGGCATCCACTGGATCTGCAGATTTTATTCCAAGGGCTCATAAAAGGATGATTTGCTCCAGAGAGGGGTTGGGGTTTGTTTCTGTTGAGCTCCTGACCTCACCCGGGGTCATCGTTCACAGAGAATGACCATCATGGATCACCAGGAATTCTCATCCCTCAGTCTGGGCTTGGCTTGGAAAATGGGCTGAGCTCTAAAACAATTCCTCAAAAAAAGAGAAACCCAAACCCCAACTCAGTGGGAGCAATCTCTGAGAGCATGGGAGTGCCAATCCCGGAATTCCAAAAGAATTGGGTTGGGAAGGACCTTAAAATCCATCCCTCCACCCCAGCCATGGCAGGGACACCTCCCACTGTCCCAGGCTGCTCCAGCCTGGCCTTGGGCACTGCCAGGGATCCAGGGGCAGCCACAGCTGCTCTGGCAATTCCAGCCCAGCCCCTCCCCAGCAGTGCCAAATGTCCTGCCCTGGACTGCAGAATGATCCAAAATCCACTTTTTCCCTTTGCCTTTCTAAATTTCCAGATAATTTGTTGATTATGGCTGACATGGCTGAGTTATTTCCAACTCTGCCTAAATGAGCTACTTTGGGAGTTATTAACAGTTAACAAATTTCATTCTGGAGTTGCAAAACCCCCAGAAGCCCTTCAGGAAATAAATCCCTCGCAGAGCCTGAACTGCAGACGGACTGAGAGAGATAATTACACACTCAGCTAATTACTTGCTTTGGCCTGGGTTGGGATAATTATGTCCAGGACATGAGATGAAGCCAGTGGTGAGTGCGGGGAGTCCCAGTGGGAATTCTGGGTGTGGTGGGATCCCCCCCAGTCTGGAGCCTGGTTTGGGGGTGGAGCAGGGCAATTCCCAGTCCAGCTGTTTGGACCAGCACTGGCTGCTTTGCCTTGGGTCACTTCTGTGGTTTTCCCTCTCAGAGTGGTTTTTGCTCACCTACCACGACTTCCCAGAATTCCCAAACCACTCTGAGCAGTGATTTGGGATGTAAATACAGAAGCAGCTCAAACCTGGATTGTCTGGGAGCTGCCTCTCCAGGTAATGGCAAAAATGGGACATTTCTGTTATCCCAGCACATCCCAGTCCCTGGGGACACCTGCAGTGCTCCCACCCCGTGTCCTGGGGCTCTCCCAGGAACCTGGGAGCTCCTGAACTGCTGGGATTCCAGGGGATTGTCATCCCCACTCCATGGAATCCCAGGATTGATCTGATTCCCACCCCTGCCATCCCTTCCCCGCCCTCCTCACTCCTGGACCACCTCCCATGGTCCCTCTTTCTTTATTCATGGCCTTACCCAGCTCCTTCCAGGTCCCTGCTGCACTTGGCAGGATCATTCCTTGGTTTTTCCTTTCTTTGGGATTCCCTGGTTTATTGATTATTATCCATGACCTCTATCCTGACACTTCCAGCAGTTTTCCTGTTGGTTTCTAATCCCATTCTTCATTCCTTCACTTTCACACATTTCCAGACTCTCCACTAGCTGGGCATGAACCTCCAGCCCTTGGATCCAAGGATTTCAAGGCTTGGAGCAGCCTGGGATAGTGGAAGGTGTTCCTGCCCATGGCAGGGGTGGAATGGGATGGGATTTAAGGTCCTTCCAACCCAAACCATTGGAATTTTATCCATGAAGGCAGGAAGGACGTGCATCTGTGGCCTCCATGCAGCACTTGGCACCATGGAGTATCTGATTTTCCCAAGGAATTGAGCTTTTCCATGCTATTTTTTACATTTTTGAATGGATTTTATGAGCAAGTGATGGCAAACCCCAGCAGGGAAGTGATGGTGCTTAAGAGGAAATGTTGCTCCACTCGATTTGCAAGAAGTAGGAAAGGTTCCCAAATTAGAAACTCCCTCAGAAAATATCCTCCAAGGCATTTCCCTGGAAAAACCAGGATCCGTAAGTTAATTTTCCATCCCCTTATCAGGCCATGTGTGGAGTATGAATGAAATCACAATATTTGTCTTCTGTTTTTAAGACTATAATAAAGGATTTATGGCATTTGAGGTCCAGAGGAGGAATCTTCAAAGTCAAGGCAAGGGATGGGAAGGACACAGCTGTGTGCTCGGGAATGGGGCATAATAATAATAATTCATAATTATTATGAATTATTATAATTATGTCCCTGTCCCTGCTCCCTCTTCCTGGGAATCTCATTCCTTTGGGAGAGGCTTCTTCTCATGGGAGCCCTCAAAGGTCCCAAACTGAGTGAGAAACTCTGCAAAAGTTGTTCTGCCTTGGTTTACACTGGAGTCATTGGGAATTACCGACCTGGGACCCTCCCTGATCCCTGGGGAGGAATGGGAATTTTAGGGATGCAGAATTCCTCCTCCTGCTGTGGAAGTCCCATCTGGGTCACCTGAATGTTGTCCCTGTCACAGGTCCCGGGTCACTGGGGGGGTGTGGCTGTCACACGCTGGGGACACCGGGAGTGCTGGAGCCACCCCTGGGCAGTGAGGGATGGAGGGACAGGGGACACAAGGACATGGGGCTGCTGGAGTGATCCAGAGGAATCCATGGAGCTGGGCCAGGTTGGAAGAGCTGGGAATGATCCCCTGGAGAGGAGAAGGCTCCAGGGAGAGCTCAGAGCCCCTTGCAGGGCCTGAAGGGGCTCCAGGAGAGCTGGAGAGGGACTGGGGACAAGGGATGGAGGGACAGGACACAGGGAATGTCTCCCACTGCCAGAGGGCAGGGCTGGATGAGATATTGGGAATTGGGAATTCCTGGCTGGGAGGGTGGGCAAGGGCTGGGCTGGAATTCCCAGAGAAGCTGTGGCACCTGAGGCTCCCGAGCAGTTCTGCTGAGATGAGGGAGCTGGAATATGGCTGGAACTGAGGAACATGGAATGTTTCATGGCAAGGCAGTCAGGGAGGGGAGACAGAACAGCTGCTGAGGCAAAGGCACCACCCAGGCTGCAAGGGAGACAGTGGATCCTTGGAAAAGTCAGTCTGATGGGCCAAAAAAAAATTGGAGCTGCCCCTTTGGAATTTGGATATCTGCTCAGTTTAACTCAGGTGAGCTTCTCCTGGAGTATTTAATCATATACTGCCACAAGAATTGTTATCTGTAATTAAATCTCCTCAAGCTTTTAGGCAGCGGGAAAAGTGGAGGAAAGCTCAGCGAAGTCGAACGGGTCTGGGAGAGGGGATGCTGGACAAGCACTGGGAACAGCAGCTGGGCTGCCCCATGGAATAAATCCCTTCCAGTACGGGATTTATTCCAGTTCCTTTCCAAGCGGGCCAGAACCTCCCCAGGCACATGTCTGTGCTGAATGCCTCCCATCAGGAATGCAGGAATTCCCGTTAGTCTGGGAAAAGCATTTGCAGGAATTCCCGTTAGTCCAGGAAAAGCATTTCCAGTGCGAGGCCGTTATTGCCAGGCTCTGAGTTGGGACTGCATTAATTGGGCTGGAAACCACATCAGGCTCGTTAAGCTCAGCCTAAAGGAGCACAGAGAGAATTGAGCTCTCTGAACAGGGCTGGGAAGGGTTCCCAAAGTGCCCTTTGGAGCACCATTCGTGTCCCACAGCAGATGACAACAGCAGGAGGAACCGGCCGAGGTCAGAAGCAGCAAAGCCAGGCAGGAATTCTGCTGATGCTCACCTGCTCTGACAGGTGACTCCTCTCCCCAGACACAGCCAACCTTCAGCTGGAAGCTCCTGGGATTTCCTGGGAGGTTGAACTCTCTCAGGTGAACTCCTGCTGCTCTGTTCCCACACAGTTCCTCTGGGCTGTGGGGGCTGTGCTGCAGGAGGAGAACAACCTCAGGAACATTTCCACAGGGACCTCTTGGGAGAGATTCCGGGACTGCAAGGACTGCAGGGAGAGAGTCAGTCCAGAGGAATTCAGGCCATGGAAGTCCTGGATGCTCAGGTCAATATCCAGGTGTTGTCATTGGCTGAGAGATGGGAGAACGATTTGGAATGTATTATTTCAAAACACCAGCTTTGCTCCTAAATACCTTCTTTTTTGGATATTTTCTGAAGGAAGAGCCTCCTGTTACGGAGGTTGGAGTAGAGGACCTTGAGAAGGTCCCTTCCAACCCAAACCATGCTGGGATGCTGTGGCAAGTTTTATCAAGGGGCTGCAGCATCTTTCCTACAGCCTGGAGGATAAGGGAGGTGTTATTCCTGTGGATAAAGAGGGAGGGAATTTTGTGTGGGAATTCTGTGTGGGAGGGAAGGCTGAGGATGGAGCCGGCCTTCTCTCAGCAGTGCCCACAAGAGCACACACAAAAAGCACTGATATTCCAAGAAAACCCTGTTTCCCCACTCAGACACTGGCGTGGCTTGCCCAGGGAAGCTGTGGAAGCTCCATCCGTGGAGGTAGCCCAAACCCAACCACACCTGGCCCTGGGCAACCTGCTCGGGGTGACCCTCCTGGAACAGAGAGGATGGAGCAGATCCCTGTCGGGTTTTAATGTTTTTCCTTCTTCTTTCTGAATCCCCACAAAGATGTGGGAACCCAACCCCCTGAGCCCTTGGGGGGAGTTCCCACCGGTGAGTTATTTTCCTCTTTCAGGGGTGCAGAACAAGCCAGGATTTTCTCTCTTGGTCTTCAAGGTCTTGTTTATCCTTATCTTATCTTAAGTTCTGCGCCATCTGCACACACCAGACTCAGCCTGCTGCAGGCAAGGCACAAGATGGACCAAAGTGGACAAAACGGACAAAATGGACCAAACCAAGGTCTTTTATAGCTGTTCTACCCAATTATGTTCTAACACAATATTTTGTTTTTACTTTTCTACCAATAACTCCTACTATTCTACACATGTAACTTCCACGTTATTACTCACACTAACCAATAGTTTTCTACAAGTACCAAAGAAAATGGAGCTGAAAAGGGACAAGAAGGAAGAAAGGACAACGCCCAAATTCCACCATCTTTTGTCCTATTCACTCTCATATTAAAATCTTAAAACCCAAATTCTACAATCTGTGACACACTCTGAAAAACTACTACTACCACCACACACCACCACCTGTGTGCTCTAACTCATATTAAAGTTTTGGCAATTTTTCCCAGGGACAAAGGTTCAAAGCAGAGTTCTGCTGAGGGTCAGATTTTCTCAAAACAGGCACAGAGACACCCCCTGTGCCCTAGACACCAACAGATCCCCCTAGAGGTCCTTCCAATCCCAGGAATTCCCTGAGTGCCCAAACTGCTCCATCCTGCCAGCACATCCCCCTCTCCAGCTGACCTTGACAGGGACCATTTTTGTGCCAAAGCAATGAAGAATTCATTTTCCACCTTAAAAAAAACCTGGATCTGCTTTTATGTGAGTCTAGAAAAAGATTTATGGCTTGAAACCTCCCAAGAAAATCTCACAGCCATGCAAACCATATCCACAGCTAATTTTCTTGTTGTAACTTTTTAAATTTCCTTCTGCCATATGGCTCCAATTGTGTGTGAGTTAATATTATTCATAAGTGCAGGACAAATAGGAATAAGACCAGTTGGAGCAAAACATTCCCCATCTTTTAAATCTCCAAGGTTCTGGGGAAAGCTGTTATCTTGCAAATTTAATATCTTAACCAAAACCACGTGGGCTGCAATGTTTGACTCCTGCCCTGTGCTTCCTGTCAAGTTGGCGATGTTTTGCCAACAAATTAACAAGGGGAAGATTCCGGTGAATTTTGATGAGCCAGAGGGAATCTGCCACTCTCCAGGAGTGATTTGGGTGTGGAAAGCTCCAGCTCAGTGTTTGGGTTCTCTGTCTCGGTGTGAACAGCCAGGTGTCTGCTGAGGAGGGCAGGAGCCTCCCTTGAAATAGAAAATGTAACCCCCTCCCTCTGAATTATTATAATTTGAAATTAAAGGGCTCTCAGGCAAAGATATGGGAGTAGGAATAACAGTTCCTTACTAAGAAAATGAAACATATAAATGCAATAGTACAAAAAACTCCACCAAACCCCACTG
>VWZP01007711.1:88357-125768 GCA_013396995.1 Dicaeum eximium | reverse complement strand
GGGCATCTCCCAATGGGATGATGGAATTTTATCAGCCATGCAGGGACACTCAGTGGCCATGAACAGAAGATAATTAATAATTAATGGCCCATGAACAGAAGATAATTAATAATTAATGGCTCATTAACAGCAGATCTCTCCTGGAGGGAGGATTGGCTGTGGAAGAGATAAAGAAAACTGCCCAAAGAACAGCAGAGAACTGCCCCAGCTCTGACAGATGGCAATGGAACACACACCCAGCCTCATCTTGCAACCTAAGACACTCTCCCAGCCAGCACAGACCTTCCCTGCTGTTCCAGGAATGTGGGAATTGCTCTGGGCACTCTCCAGCCATGGGGGTTCTCCTCTAAAGCCACGATTCTGCTGGATTTCCGAGGCCTGCTCAGAAATGGATCCCTGTGGGATTATTCCATCCTGGTAAATCTCCTGTGGTGGCCACCTGGAATTGCATCACATCCCACCTCCATCTCTCCCAGCAGCCTCATTCCCATGGGATTTAGGGAAGAAGAGGCACATGCAAATTCAGACGGACATTTCCACAAATCCCTTGCTGCCAAGAAAGGGAGTTTAATTTAGTGAAAGAGAGGGTTTAGTTTAGTGTGGTGAACTGTGGGACAGCCAGGACTGGGGGGGGGTGTAGGAAATACCTGCTCAAAAGTTCCCTGAATCCCATCCTCTGGCACACTTTAATTCCTTTGGTGTGTGATAGGAGAACCAAAAGAGCTGTGGACTAAAAATGATATCCAGACTTTGGGTTAGATCTCACTGCTGATTGCTTGATTTTATACCAGAATGGAATCATGGAATGGTTTGGATTAAAGGGACTTTAAATCCCACCCAGTGCCTCCCCTCCCATGGCAAGGACACCTCCCACTGTCCCAGGCTGCTCCAACCTGGCCTTGGGCACGGCCAGGGATCCAGGGGCAGCCACAGCTGCTCTGGGAATTCCATCCCAGCCCCTGCCCACCCTGCCAGGGAAGGTGAATTGGGCTCTCACTGTCACTGTGACCCTGCTCCCATCCATCCCTGCAGCCCATCCTGCTGGATCCATGGCTCCCCGCTCCTCTCTGATATTTATTTTCCTTCTCTTTTAAAACTCTGTTCTCTCTGCTCTCTTTTCTCATCTGGGCTGGATTAGAAATGCTCTGTTTGCTGCTCAATTCAAGCGGCCCCGCAGACACTGCAAAGTTCAAACAGTTTTAGCTTTTGCCTAAAATATCTCTGTCTGCATTTAATGGGCTTTGCAGGCTGCCGTTTCCAAGTGGTTATTAATGGGATTTGGACAAGGAACTCTTGCTTTGTGCTGTTAAAATGATCTAAGAAATCCTTGTGCTGGCTGTTAATTCCATCCATCCAGGCCTGTCAGGCAGCAGCTGCCGGGTGTCACGGGAAGGCCCGGCCTGTCTGTGAGGGCCTGCAAATCCAGCAGCCCCAAAATTAACCAGAATTAGCGCCTTTCCCTTTCTTTAATGCCATTCCTGTTGTTATTATCCCCTGCAGGACGTGTCGGTGGAAAGCTCCACCGAGATGAAAGGGATGGAAGATGAGGATGGAAGTGGCAGCTTGGGAAGGAGCCGGGAGGGAGGTGGGACATGGACGCTCATCTGTGAGCCAGGGAATTCCTGCAGCTCCACAGGGGCACGGAGACCTCAGGGAGTGGGGCAGAGACTCCTCAGGATGGGACAGGAAACCTTAGGAAGCCTTTTCTAGAGGAGACCCAGCTTTGGAGTGCCCATCCCTGGAGGTGCCCAAGGAATTCCTGGAGGTGGCACTCAGTGCTCTGGGCTGGGGATGAGGTGGGGATGGGGCACAGCTGGGACTTTGCGATCTTGGAGGACTTTTCCAGCCTAAATGACTCTGGAATTCTTTGCTGTGCTCTGGGGAGCCAAGAGCAGTGCCTGCTTTTGAGCTGAAATCCTGGGAAGAGGGTGAGGGTCCCTGTGGGAAGCAGAGCGTGTCCAGTCAGCCCAGTTCCCTCAGTCTGCACAAACTGGGGGGCACTGAAATGTGGCTGTCATTTTTTAATGAACAAACCCCACTGCTGCCCTAAATGAGGGGAAGCAATTAGGATCAAGCCTGCAGCCCTGGCAGCCCACAGCTCATTAAAATGCGCTGCCTCTGGAATCAGCAAATCTTGGAATTGCACCTGGTTCCGAGAGCAGCTCTGATGGCATCTTCCTGAGCGATGACAGGCAGGGAGAAACGTCCTTCAGCGTGATTTATACCCGAGATTAGGCCCAGCTTGTAAAAATACACCGAGTTTAAATCACTGCCAACCTTGGAACAAGAGCAGAGGAGGTGGCTGCACCCCGCTGCAAAGTGAACAAACCAAGTGTTGCTCAGTGGATGGAAGTGCAGGCTGTCTGTCCAAATAAAACCTGGGATTTAATGCTGTCTGCTTGGAAATTCAGTGGGAAAATTGGGCATTTCCCAATTCCCAATTTCCCAAAGTGGAAATTGGGCATTTCCCAATTACAGCTCCAAACAGCTCAGTGGGAAACCAAAAGCTGTACAAAGACTCGAAGGACATCAGGAACTGGTGATAAACTGCTTTAACTGGGAAATACTGGGAGCTAAAACAGGCCTGGGCTTGGCTTAGTTAGGAGTTGACCTCGGTGATCTTGAGGGTCTTTTCCAGCCCAAAGGATCCTGGAATTCTGATCCTGGTGGAGCCTGGAGTGGAGTTGCCACGACAACATCCCCATGCCCTCCATCATCAGGGCAATGCTTAATTAGACCATTCCCTCGTTAGGTGCCCGGGTCATTCCTGCCTTCCCTGCAGCTGATTATTATTATTATTTAGCAAATATCATTAATTTGTGATCAGCTGCAAGAGACTGGCCTGGACGTGCGGCTCTGCAACCTCAGCTTTTCCCGATGTTTTATTTTCCTTGGGAAAAACAAATCAGAATCTCCAAATTCTTGCCCTAATTCCCAACGATGGCACTGCTGGTGGACCTTGGCAGCCTGCCTGGAATTTTGAGGGCATTTGGGAAAGAGTTCCAGGCCAGGCTGGGTGGGGCATGGAGCAGTGAAAATGGCTGGTTTTCCCCAGAATCCATTATTTTTACACTCCCTGCAGACAGAGCATTCAGGATAGAACAGAAATCCTTGGAAGCAGTGGGGAGGAGCATCCCAAGCTGTGTGTTGAGTTCTGTTTTGGTTGGTTTGTTTTTTGGGGTTTTTTGGGGTGTTTTTTGTTTTTGTTTTTGTTTGTTTTTTTTTAGGGTTAGGGTTGGGATTAAATGTGTGAGATGGTATTTTTTGTTTAGACTTAGATGTTTATTAGTTTTTATTTATATTATAGTTTAATATAAATTAAAAATGGAGTTGCATTCTTTATGATAAGGTTTTTTAAGGATAAATTGTTCAATTAAGAAACGACACAAATTATTTTTACTTTTAACTTAATAATTAACTACTTGTGGTTTGTAATATGGACCTTTTTATTTAATTATGTAATACTACTTAAACTTACGAAGAAGAAGGACTAGTTTCTTGTTTTAAAACTTCTATTTTGTTTTATATATTACTATATTTTAAAACGTTAAGTTTTTTACTACGTGAAATAGTTTTATTTATAGTGTACTGTATTATATATACTATAGTATATAGCTTTATTTAAACTATATACTTACAATTTTAGTTCTATTATTTAATTTTGGAAGCTTTTTTAACGGTTTTAGGTTAAATGTAGTGTTTTCTTGGGGGTCAGTGCTAAAATTTTCAGTAACCAGGGTTCGGACATCTGTGCCCTCAGAGCTCTCCCCAGCTTCCCTCCGGGCAGCAGGACAAGAACTCCAGGCTGTTATCACAAAAGTTATCACAACTTTTCCTCACTTTTCCAGGCGGGAATGCAGCCAAAGTGTAAATGAGTCCGTAGTGGAGTCACAATCGCGGTTACCAGAGGGTGATTAGCTAATTGCAGTTAATTACTCTGACAACAAAGCAGCCAGGCCCGACCGGGCCTCGCAAGGAAATGGTTTTGTCACTCGGAGTCTGAGAGGGCCCAGGATTCCCCTCCGACAGATTCTTTGCTTGTTTTACAGGCCCACACCTGCTGATGAGATGCTTTCTTTTCAAGTGATCAATTATCGCAATTAACTTCAATTGTTTGCCGACAAATTTATGCAAACGCGTAAATCCAGGAGCTGCAGCAGCAGGAATTTGGGAGGTGGCGAAGGAGGGCTGAGCTTCCCTCCTGGCAGCTGGGGAATGGAATCACGGAATGTTTTCCCAGCCTTTCCCCAGGGAATCATGGAGTGGTTTGGGTTGGAAGGGATTTGAAGGATCATCCCATTTCACCCCATTCCATGGCAGGGACACCTCCCACTGTCCCAGGCTGCTCCAACCTGGCCTTGGGCATTCCAGGGATCCAGGGGCAGCCACAGCTGCTCTGGCAATTCCAGCCCAGCCAGGAATTCCCAATTCCCAATCTCCCACCCAAATCTCCCTTTGTCCAATTTGAAGCCATTCCCTGTGTCCTGTCCCTCCATCCCTTGTCCCCAGTCCCTCTCCAGCTCTCCTGGAGCCCCTTGAGGTACCCTCAGCTCTCTCTGGAGCCTTCCCTGATCCAAGGGAACATTCCCAGCTCTCCCAGCCTTTAATTCTCATGGATCAGTGGTTTCCCAGCTCCAACCAGGGCACTCTGGAGTCCTGTTCCAGCCCCTCCTGAGAGTGTGGAATATACCTTGGATCTGTGTTTCCCCACCTGCTAAATTTGGTTTTATTGGTGATTTTTCCCTTTGTTTTTCTCTTCCCTCAGGCCCTGTCTCATTCTGGGAATTTTGGGAACTGTCCAGCATTTTCACCCTGTCAGGGTTGTGGTTAGCTCCTGCTGGAGTTGTGCTCACCTGCTTTTGTTTAATAACATCAGCCCCTCTTAATTTCTTTCATTCTCCACCTTCCTGGGTACAAAATCAAATTGCCATGGAACTAAATTGCGGCTCATGAAAAGCAAAAATGAAACAGATCCATTAAAACCAAGGTCCTGTTTTAGGCAGCCTCTGCAACCTGAGCAGTCACCTTTTTCTCACCAATTTCCATTTGCTGTGAGCTCTGCCTTTGGCCTGCTGGTATATCCAGGGATATTTTAAATGTCTTTTAGGAGGAATCACAGAATTGGATTGGTTTGGGTTGGAAGGGACCTTAAAGAAAATCTCCTTCACCCCCAATCAGTTCAAACCTGTTGAGTTTCACTGCCAGCCCTGAGTATTTTCCGGTTTGAAACCCTCCTGCTGCACTCAGGTTCTGTTTCCCCATGTTTTGGTTTATCCTGTGTGGGCACCTGGCAGCAGGTGTGTCCCAGAACATCCCAAAATCCCAAAGAAAAGGGGAATTAGCTGTGCCTGGGCATCTCCTCCAACGCTGGTTTTCCCACCACGGGACTGGAACACTTTCTGCTCCTCCATCACTGAATGAGACCCAGAAAGGTTGGCAGGTGCTTTTCACAACCAGAATTTCCATCTCTGTATAATTTTTTGTGAATTAGAGACAGAACTGAACACCCTCTTTAATTCCTTCCATTGCAAACTCTTTTTCCGGCACTCGATTATTTCAAGGAAAAAAAAAAAAAAATTCTCCTGACCTGTGATCTTTTCTTGCAGCAATTACCTCACTGACCTTTTCCTGGGGTTTAAAGATTGAAAACAATCCTGTTTCCCTGCCTTTGCAGTTTGTAATCTCTACTTAGGATTCAGGAGGCAGAGCTGTGCTTTATTCCCGGAGCCAGGGATGGCTGAGGCTCCGCTCTCCCCTTGGTGACCCCGAGCTCGTCAGAGCCCGCCCAGCCCCAGCTCTGCCTCTCCAAATGAGCTCATTGGGATGTTGAGCAGCTCCCCTGGCTGGGAGGAGGCATTGACAACCCCAATTTCAGTCAAATGGGATGTGAGTTGTGATAAAATGAAATATTAGCGAAGGCTGGAATTGAGAGAAGTCGATTCTCGTGCAGCTCTGTTTGGGTGAAATCAAAAACATTAATTGCAAAGGGAGATGGGCAGTGGGACCAGGGCGTGCTCAGGGCTTTGTTTATCACTGGGACTTTGTAGGGTTGAAAAATTATTTGCATCAGGTCAAGAAGCAGCTTCTGATTTCTGGAGGAAGCTGTAAAATTATTTTCTCTCCTTTGCCTGAGTCAGAGTTGTTACAAAAGGCACAGTTGGAAGCCAGTAATTTTATTTCTTTTTCTCACTCAAAATTCTTCCACTGCCTGAGGTTTTATCTTGAGCCCTTGGCTGTGATTAAAAATCATTTGAATGTTGATTGGGAACTGTGAGTGGAAGAGATGGAAGGGGTAAAAGCAGAGGGATGATTTGTGTAGTCAGTTTGGTGCTACAGAGCAGGGAGAAGATCCAGGGGATGGAAATGATCCGAAGGATGGAGCAGCTGCTGTGGGAAAGGCTGGGAGAGCTGGGATTGTCCAGCTGGAGAGGAGAAGTTTGGGGTGACACAACTGTGGCCTGAAGGAGCTGCAGGAAAGAGAGAGAGGGATTTGGGACAGGACACAGGGAATGGCTCCCACTGCCAGAGGGCAGGGATGGATGGGAGATTGGGATTTGGGAATTCCTGGCTGGGCTGGAATTGCCAGAGCAGCTGTGGCTGCCCCTGGATCCCTGGCAGTGCCCAAGGCCAGGCTGGAGCAGCCTGGGACAGTGGGAGGTGTCCCTGCCATGGCTGGGGTGGGATGGGATTTAAGGTCCCTTCCCAAGGCAAATCCTGGGATTTAAGAAGGATTGAGAGAAGGCATCACTACAACTCCAGGCTTTTTATTATTAACCAAGTCTTTCACTTTTAGGAAATGATAAATATAGATGCCAAAGTCAGGATTTGCCTGCCCTGATGCCTTGTGAAGGCTTCCCTAGAACAGAGGCTGGGCAGAGTTAAAGAATAAAGCAGGGATTTATCAAAAGGATTTCCTCCATGGATCCACCTTGGGCAGCACAAGAGCCCAGCCAGGGCTGCACCCAAGAGGAACCAAAATGGGCACAAAATGGACACCGGGCACGGCTCTGGCACTTTGATCAGTTCTGCTCCATTTGCACCTTGGAGTTCATTGTCCAATTCCAGCTTTAGCCCATCCAGTCCCATCCTGCTTGTTTTTCTCTCTTCAGCCCACGTTGTTTGTGCTCCTGGGCCTGAGGTTTGGATCATTTGTCCTTGGTCCCCAGCTGGAGAAGGAATTGTTTTGTGTCCCTGCTCTGTGCACAGAGCTCACCATGCCCTGATGTGAAGCCCAGACCCTCACACTGAAGCAGCTCAGAATCTGAAAATATAAAAGCCAAAACCTGAGGAATCAGTCCAGGTTCTCAAACCAGCATCTCTCATTTCCATCCCAAGCCCTGGACACCCACCGATGGCTCTGCTTGGATTTGTGCTCCCCTCGGAGCCCCTCCTGCCTGTCTGAGGGTCTGGAATCCTTGGAAATCCTCTCTTTTCCTGCTCCCCTCCAATCCAGAGGGGGGAAAAACTCCCTGCAGAGCCTGCGCTGTCCCAGAGGCTCTTTTCCATAATGTGCATTTTTCCATCAGCACTGGGTTTCTCTGCCAGCTGATTTAATTCAGGAATTCCATCCATCACTCCTGGATAACTTTTCCTGTTTGCTGGCAATTAAAATCTGCTTCAAAATGTGGCCCATTAGCCTTGTCACCTTCCCTTCTGGAGAATAGCTTGGGAATTTAAGCAGAAATAAAAATCATGTGAGGACTGGGATGAGGCTGAAGAGCAAGAAGAAGGAAAAGGGAGATCTGGCTGTTGTGGGCATCATGGATGTAGTCCCATATCCCAGGTGTATCCCGGGAAATGCTGGAGACAGGAGGGATAGGGATGGATTTGTAGAGGTAAATTAAGAGGGTGGGTTTTTTCTCACAGTAACTGGAATGGAACCTCAAGTTTTCCAAGCAGTTTTGGCATTTTGGGGTAGTTTGGAGGTGCTGGGCAGGCTCTCAGGCTCAGGATGGGATTTCTGGGGTGTCCTGGGCAGGGCCAGGAGTTGGACTCCGTGATCCTGTGAGTCCTTCCAGCTCAGGAGATTCTGTAATTCCCAACTCTGTGGGACAAAACCTTTGGTCTTGGAGCATTTGTGTGTTCTCATTGCTCCTGGAGCCTGCAATGGCTCAAATTTGGGGTGATCAAGGAGCTGTGAGCCTTTGGGGGAGCTCAGCACCAGCAGTGCTGCTGGTCTGCGTGGAGTAAATCCATTGTTATTTCCTTTGGTGCTGCTCTGTGTGGAGTAAATCCATTTTTCTTTCCTTTCTTTCGCCATTTGCGTTGGAAAGCAGAGGAGAGAAGAGGGAATTACAAAGGAGGTTTTGCTTCCTCATTGTTGCATTATTCCAGTTTTCTTTATCTGAGCCAAACCCAACAGCCTGGAAGATTCCAGGAATTGGTGTTGTGTGAACACAGAGGGGGAACAGGATTTAACACTTGACTGAGTGGGAGCCACTTCAAAACTTCCTAAAGGTGCCTGAACAACTGGGAAACATTCCCTAGGGAATGTTCCTGCTGCTGCTTCCAAAGGCTGAGCCAGGCACGGAAATGAGACCCGTTCTGAGGTGTTTTGGTGAGGAAATCACAGAATCCTGGGATGGTTTGGCTTGGGAAGGACCTTAAATCCATCCATGGCAGGGACACGTCCCACTGTCCCAGGCTGCTCCAGCCTGGCTTTGGGCACTGCCAGGGATCCAGGGGCAGCCACAGCTGCTCTGGGAATTCCAGCCCAGCCAGGAATTCCCAATTCCCAATATCCCATCCAGCCCTGCCCTCTGGCAGTGGGAGCCATTCCCTGTGTCCTGTCCCTCCATCTCTTGTCCCCAGTCCCTCTCCAGCTCTCCTGGAGCCCCTTCAGGTCCTGGAAGGCCACACTGAGGTCACTCCTGGTCTCTTTTCCAGGCTGGACAATCCCAACTCTCCCAGCCTTTCATCCTCTGGAACTGCTCCAGCAGCTCCCTGTAATTCCTTGGAGTTTTGGTGCCTCTGTTTTGGCTGAGGCCCCTCCGGACCCAGCTCCTCCAGGCTGGCACATTTCTGATTTCCCTCTGCTCCAGCAGGACACAGCTCCTTTGGGTCCTCCTCTAGGAGCAGATCTGGTGGATGAGGAATCACAGATTTGGGCTGGAAGAGACCTTAAAGCTCATCCAGTTCCATTCAGCTGCCAAAACTCTTTATTTTGGGCACGGAGTGAGCAGAACCAACGCCAGCTCCGAGGAAATTGCAGCTTTTCCCACCTTAGCAGCAAACAATTCCCGAACAACTGGTGCAGGGTGGTTATCAAGGAGAGGAGAAAGCTCTTTGTTATGGCTGGGAGCCTCTGGAATTCGAAGAGGTGGGGAAAGCTTTGTAAACAAGCAGGAAATCAAAGTCAAAACGAATCCCAGCCAAGGATTCTTCAAAAGGAAGAGTCAGGAAGTCACTGGTGCATTTTAATAACTGCTGAAAGCAAAGGGATAAATACAATATTCAGTTTATGACTTCTTTCTCCACACTCCAGTGAACATAAATTTGGGTAATTGTATTTCCTGGGCTCGGCTGTCTTGGAAGATAAGGAATAATTACATCCCTGCCTGATGGGAAGGAGCCTCCAAAATGATCCTTTTTTAATGCTAACAATCCTGTAATATTGGAGTTCAGGGTGGTGTCAAATAGTGACAAGAGAAAACATCAGTGAGGAGCAACTTGTACCAGCCTGGTGTGATCTGAATATTTTGTATTTCCACATTTCCCTTGTAATCGTAATTTTACTCAGACCTGAGATCCTCCAGCCCACTTTCCCTGGGTTTCTCTGTGTTTCCCTGCCTTTCCCAGTTTTTATTTGCTTTCCCAACATATTCACTGCCTTTTCCCCACCTCAGGGATTTCTGTCCACCAGTAGGAGGTGTTGGGAAGTTCTCTCAGGGAACTGGGATTGGAAAATTGTGTGGAAATCCTAAATGTGATCGTTCAGCAGTGAAGAGATTCCATGGAATGCTACATTTATTGCTTGGGAAATGATCCCACGTCACCTAAACCTGTTGTACCTCCAAGCAGCAGGACAGAGATGTGGGGATACCTGTTCTTATTCTGGGAATGTTTTGGGACTGAGCATCCACAGGAGAATCCTGGTTTTCCTGTTCCTCAGCCCAGCAATACCCCGAGGTTGGATGTGCCAAAATTCTCTTTATTTTTCCCATTTCTCTTGCCTTGGACCATTTCACCCCCCCAGTAACATCCAGGTGTTGTTCACACCATCCTGGAAATGTTTTTTTTCTGGTGGTGCAGGGAACCCAGAGTGTCAAAGCCAGCTGGAATTCCTGTGGGATTTGATAACCTGCTCCCAAATCAGCTCTGGTGGTCCTAAAGTAGCTGTTGGGACTTCACAAGAATCCTGAATTCATCTCCCTTATTTCAGCAGGAATTGGAGCCAGCTTTGCTAATCCTTAGGGTTCTTTCTTCAGTTTTGAACATTACAGTGGTTTTTACCCCGTAAATTCATATGCTGCTTGTCAGAGTTTAGGAACAGCAGTTTTAGGAATGTTTTTGGTGTTTTTGTTATAATTAATGCCAGCACTGTAACTGCCATGGGGAGTAACTCATTTAAATACATTGGTTACTAAAATCTGTTTATCTGCTCTATGAAAATAGATCAGGTGATGGAGGAAAAGGCCTCCAGTGGCACCCAGGGAGGTTCAGGTTGGATATTGGGAATATTCCTTCCTGGAAAGGATTGTTCACTCCCAACAGCTGCCCAGGGCCGGGGTGGAGTCCCCATTCCTGGAGGGATTTAACGCCCTGTGGATGTGGCACTTGGGGACCTTGGTGAGCTCAGAGGGCTTTTCCAGCCTAAACAACTCCCAAGGGTGACTCCACCTGCCCGGGGGGTGGTTCCAAAATCTGGCCACTTGTCTGTGTGCAAAACAATCCTGATTTTTTTTTCCCTAAAACCCCCTTTTCCAGGGTTTTCCAAAGGTTGGGCCACAGCCCCGCTTTGCCAGGGGAGCCTTTTGGAGGGAGGGGCAGGAGAAGGTGAAGGTTTGCTGTGCTTTGGTGGCACCCAAAAAGCAGAGGGGGGATTGAATGCCAGGAAATCCCTCCTGACATTCCCAAAGCCTTCCCGTGGCTGGCAGGAAGCCGAAAATAAAGGAGAAAGAGCAGGAGGCTTCAGCAAACTCCTGCCCCCTCTTGCTCTTTGGAAAAGGGAGTGAACTTTGTTCAACTTTGTTGTGAAAGTGCCGAGGATCCTCCAGCCCTCCCTGCCTGAGCGGGAGCTCGCGGCGTCTCGGCCAAAAAATCAACAACCTCTCAAGGCTTGACCTTTGAAAAGCTGAGCTTTGTTTTCCACATCTTCCAGCTTGGAACGTGAAACTGGAAACGTGAAAGAGCAGGGCTGGGGATGGAGGAGGCCGAGGGGGTCAGTGGGGCCCAGGAGAGCTGGCCTGGGACAGGGACCCTGCAGGATGCCCATGGACAAAGGGATAACAGGGACAGGACACAGGGAACGGCTCCAAACTGACAGGGTGGGTTTAGGGGGGATATTGGGAATTCCTGGCTGGGCTGGAATTCCCAGAGCAGCTGTGGCTGCCCCTGGATCCCTGGCAGTGCCCAAGGCCAGGTTGGAGCAGCCTGGGACAGTGGGAGGTGTCCCTGCCATGGCAGGGGTGGGATGGGATGATCCTTAAGGTTCTTTCCAACCCAAAGCATTCCAGGATTTGAGGGTTCAAAATCATCTCCAAGCACCCACCAACAACTGCAAGACCTCACATGGGGAAACTGAAGCAGGGTGTGGGTCCCTCCCCTTTCACTTCAGCGTCCTTCCCAATTAATCTTGGTTTAGCTCTGTTAATTAAACCCACGAGGGGAGGTTTTGTGCACAGCTGGGATGTGGAATTCCCTCAGGAGATGTCTGTGGAGCTGGCAGTACTTCAGCCAAATCCGGTTTGGATTCNAACCCCTTCCTCCCTCCCAAAAGTAACAATTTTATCCTTTTAAAAAGTTATTTTAAGAATATCCAGGCTTAGCTGCGAGTGAAACCTTTTCATCTTGGAGAACTTCGAGGAATATCAAACTTTTTATCACTTTAATGCTTTTTAAATGACTTTTTTTTATACATTTGCAGTGAAGAATAAGAGAGATCAGTCAGGGAGATTGTGCACAAGCAGGTACAGAATTCAGCAGTTGTTAAATAGTGGTGGGCTGCAAGGCAGCAAATCTTTAGCTCATGTGTATTTTTATAGAATTTATTCTATATTTATCACTCTTTTCATGCCTGCTGTAATAAATCAGCCTCACATATCAGGCTGAATTCAAAATAAAATTACAGGTTCAATAAAAAAAATAATTTGGAGATTTTAGTCCACTTCTGCCTTTCCCTGATCAAAAATACTCGAGTTTTTCCTATAAAATGAAGTGAGTTTAAGGCCCTTTAATTTTCTGAATCCCAATCTCTGCTTCCATCTTTCATCTGGAAAGGTTTTTCTTTTCAAGGAGGGGAATTTTTTCTTCTGCTGTGAGAAGTAACAGAGTGGGCTTTAAAAATATTTCTTTTTTAATCTCCCAAAGCTCTGTTCCTAATGAACCTGAAAGTTCAGTGCAAACACTAAACATGAATTTAATTCACATTTGGAGATGGATTTGCTTTGCTTAGCACTTGATGTATTAAATATTTTTGGTTGCTGCTTCTTGTAGTCCATAATTTAAGGGAGAGCTAAAATTTTAGGAGTATTTTACATTTAATAGGCTTTGAGATTCAAGGTCCTTGATGTGGAAAGTTGTTGAACAGGTGGGGAAATGCAGCTTACAGCTTAAATATCTGAATTTAAGGTTGGAAATGGAAAAGAACTGTGATGTTTGGGCTGGAAGAGAGTAAATTAATGGAATTTTAGCTTCTGTGGGGCTGTGCTTTGGATCTGTGCTGGGTTGAGCTGGGATGGAGGTAATTAATTTGATTTTTTTTGATGGTGTGGGGCTGTGCTTTGGATTTGTGCTGGAAACAGTTGGTAATTCAGGAATATTTGTTATTTCTGCATTTGCACAGCCCCAGGGGCTGCTCTGCTCCTCTCCCACCCCACCAGTGATCCCAAAGCATCCAGGGAATATCCCAGATTTTTAACAAACTGATCCATGTGAAGGAGCTGCTGCTCAGTGGAGTTTTCTGGGACAAATCCATCACCGGAGAGATTTCTTTGGGATCAAACCCGACCTTTCTTCCCCAGCCTCCCTGATTTATTCTTTAATACGAGATTTCCAAACTTGGGTGCAGAGTTCCTGCAATTTATTGAACCCAGCTGAACCTGTGGGCTCGGATTCCTGAAATCCAACAGCTTTTGGCATCCTCGGTTGGCTTTGGCCATGCCGGGATGAAGGACGGGGTTTTCCTGGAATTCAGTGCCATGCTGCCACGTGAAGGTTCTGTCCTCTTGTCCTTTTTTCTCCTTGGTTGCATGTGGGAATGGACAAGACTGATAGTACCTTGGACCTTATTAGCATAAAGGATTTGATAAACAAAATGCCTTGGCAAAAGCAAACGGAACTCTGAGATTGAGTCAAGATTGCAAGAAGATCCAATCAGAGCTCTCCGGGAAAAGGAAATTTCAATAAGCACTGTGAGCAAAGAAATGTTGTGATATGCATAAGTTTGTGTATTTGATTGTTACCTAATCTTTGTAGTAAACATTGCTAGTCTCCTGAAACAGTTTATAAGTCCTTGTAAGTTCCCAATAAAATCGGATTCTGATCGGATTCTGGATTCTGATGGGACTCAGATTTTGGGGTCCGTTCAGTCTCCCCGTCTCTCTACCCCCCACCATCGTCGATAGTTGCACATTGTTTTATCCTGGTTGCACAAACCACCAGATTTTTCCAGTTCTGGCCCAAATCCAGGTGGGATTTGCTGGGATGGGAAGGGCAGATGGAAGCACACAGCTGCCAGGCCCAGCTCAAGCTGTCCCCGAGCTTCTCCTTCTGGGGACACACAAGTCCACTGCTGCCCTTCAAAAAGGAATGTTCATCCTTCTAAATCCTTGCTTTTTCTCCAAAAGTCTGAGCGCTGTGAAATGTTTTTTCTTCCTGTAATTATTTATCAGGAAGCAGGAGCAAATCATGGCCCTCAGTTTGTGTTTTTGGGGTTTTTCATTGCCAGCCCCACTGGTGCAGATGGAGCTGAAGAGAAACCAACAGTGCTCAGTTTATCTCCTTTATCACCCCCTTCTCCCACCCCAGTGGGACCTTTCTGCTCAGGGAAAAGAGGGAAAAGCTGCATTTTCCAAAGCTCTGCTGCTCTTTGTGTCCTTTTTCTCTCACCTCGTGGCCCACGGCGCTGCTTTAGCTGGTTTATGGAAAATGCTGTAGGAGAAAATTGCTGTTGGGATAAAAACCAGCAGGTGGCTCCTGGAATGGCTTTCCATGGGAATTTCCAGGGAGATTTCGAGGCTGCTGGGTGGTTCAAAAGCTTTCAGAGAGGGGAGCAGTCGTCAGTTCAGTGCCTGGGCCTGCAGTGATCCCATTGGAATCCAAGGGTTTGGTGGTGTTGGAGAATATCCTTCAGAATCCACAGTGGTCCTGGGAGCTCTGCCTGGGAACAGCTCAGTTCTGCTGCCCTACGGACCAAAAAAAGGGGGAAATGAAAAGATTGGGACTTTATTGTTATTTTTCCCCTCACATTCCACCTTTTTGGAAGCTTTGCAAAGTCTGATATTGCACAATCACAGAATGGTTTGGGGTGGAAGGGACCTTAAACCCATCCAGGTCCAGCCTCAGAATTTCTTCCTAAACCATAATTTAAATATTTTTTGGTGTAAAACTCCTCTCTCCTGTCTGTCTCTCTCTGCCCATGCACAAAGTTGATTTCCCTGATTTTCTAAGCCCCCTTTAAATACTGTAAGTCTCTTGTCTTGTAGTTGTGTTCTCAAATTGGAGAATTAAAGTTGTTCCTGGCAAAATATAAAATAAATTTGAAGGTCCTGCTCTGAAATGTCACTTGGATTCCAAACTGATTTTTATGGCCAAGAACCCACAACTCCTCTGAAGCCTTGTGAGGAGCTGGCACCTGCTGCTTCAGCCAAGACCTTCTCCCAAGGCCACCTAATCCCGGGATTTCAGAGCTGGAGGCACCTCCCATCCCTGGAGAAGGCTCCGTGTCCCAGCCACAGCAGTGCCATTCCCAGTGGGATATTCCACTGGGATTGTGCTCCATGTCCTTCAAAAGCCTGGTTGAGGCATTATTTAATGTCCCCAGGGCCATCTCCTTGGTAACCCAGCCCCTCACAACCATCATTCCTGCTTCCCAAATCCCAACAGGACCATCCGGTGCCGACGGCGCATTCCCAGTTCAGCTTTGCCAGGGAACATTTTCCTGCCTCTGGCAAAATCGCTGCTGGGAATATCCAGGGCTATGGAAAACTGGCCCCAGTTTGTCCTGATGGTGGGTGCTGAGCCCTGTTCCTGCCTGGTGGGGGTTGCAGGGATCCCAAATCCAGGGAACTCTCAGAACTTTGGGCCTGTGAGCCAAAGCTCAGAATTAAACACAGGATTTGATCCGAGACCTTGGGAAAGGCTTCCAACCTCAGGTGCTAGAAGAGAGAATGTGGATTTATAGTTTAAAGCAGAGACACCTAAAGCTAAGTAAAGGAAAGTTTTGAGTTTTAGAGTTTAAGATATAGAATGAATAAAGTAGCTACAAAAGTAAACAAGGAGTTCAGAATGCAGCACTGTAGGTTTGTGTGCCATAACAGGATTAGCTAAAAGAACTTGCACTGTAGCATGAGTCCATAAAACAAAATATTTAAGGATCGAATCAAACAATAAATACCCTTGTTGGCAGTGTTTTATTGGTCAATAAATCCTTAAAAAGTCTTGTAACCAAGGGTCCTGTGACCTTCTGAGCCATGGGGTGAAGATGTGAGCTGAACTCGCCCTTCCTGCCTGTGTAGAAGATAAGAAAAAAAATCCATCATCAAAAACAACTCCGAAGTCCCATCTCCAACTCGTTCAAAGCTGCCCACAAGTGAAATATCACAGGGGTTTTGGCACATCCTGGATCCCAAAGCCACGTGGAATTCGTCTCCAACATTAACTGAAGGGATTTCATCGCCCAGCCTCAAGTTCCTCTCTCCTTTCCCCTCACGTTCCCTCACTCTAAACCCATTCATTTCTCATTTACTTTTTTTTTTTTAACAGCACAATGATTTGCAAAATTCAATTCATTCCAAGATTTTACCAGCCTCATTCCCACGTCTTTTCCTGGGATTGTTGCCATGACTGGCCTGATATTCTGATATTCCACCAGGAAGTGTTTTACAGGATCCCAGGAACTTTTCTTGTTGTTCATTCCTTGTTTTTCCTTTCCCTCCTCATTACCAGATCCATAATCACCACACGAGAGTGGCCCAAACTCTTTGGTTTTTATAAACCTGTGTTAAAAAATAAACTTTTGTTTTTTGGTTTTTGTTTTTTTTTGGGGGGCAAATCCCTAATCCCGTGTCTCCTGAGGGCTGGATGATCTTGGCAAGATCAGAAGATTCCTCAGACCATCTGTCTTGTGCTTCCTTATCCTCTTCATGTATCAGACTGAACAGCTGAGCTCCAAATTTCCCCCAGCCCAAATTATTCTTTCTTCACTGGTTATTTCATGAAGGTAAAAAACAGAGTTCAGCACAGAGAGAGCTTTGGCGCTTCCATAAAAAGAGAGAAATGAAATGATGGCAGCAGGATTTCAAAATCCAACCAATATTCTCAGTAAAGCTGAGCTAGAAACACGAGTGCCACAAATATCAGCATTTTCTTTCTGTGTAAAGACACAAAGCTGGTGCAAAACCAACCCAAAACTGGGCTGAAAATCAAAAGTCAACATTGTAGGAACTCAGGTTTAAGGTCAAACCAAGTCCCATAAATACAGGACAGTTTGGATTGGGATTTAAGGGAATAGACTGGCAACCACAGGGAGAAACAGGTTGGAAGTTTTAAGAAACCGAAAAAAGAAACTCAAAATAACAATCTTGTAAAAACCACTTTAATTAACCCCAAGCAGATTAAAAATACACACAGACCACCCTCCTGCCTCATCCCAGAATTCAGAACAGGATATTCAGGAGCATCCCAGCCACCAACTCCTAGTGAAAGTCTGGAAATTTAAATAAAAACTAAACTTGCCTAAAAAATTTAAAATAAAACCGGCCCTCCCAAAACCCTGCAACATTTTTCCTCAGTTTTCTGCATTTTTTTGTGGCTTAGTTTTCACAATAATTGGAAACTAAAATCTGACCTTTAGGTTGGATATTAGGAAGGAATTTTTGGCTGTGGAGGTGGGGATGCCCCATCCCTGGAAGTGCTGGTTGTTCCCAGTCCAGCTTTAACTGGGCTCCCTGCCTCAGTTTCCCCTCAGGAACTGGGAAAATATTTCCATATTTGTGACCTATTCCCGAATCCCTGTAGGGAAATGCTTTGATATTTGTTTTGTTCCTAAATTCCCCGGGGTAAATATTTCCGGTTTTGAGTCTTATTCCTGAATTTCTGTAGGTGAATGTTTCCATATTTCTTTTGTTCCTGAATTCCTGTAGGTGAAGGTTTCCATATTTGTGTTTTGTTCCTGAATTCCTGAGGTAAATATCTCCAATTTGTGTTTTGTTCCTGAATTCCTGTAGGTGAATGTTTCCATATTTGTGTTTTGTTCCTGAATTCCTGAGGTAAATATCTCCAATTTGTGTTTTGTTCCTGAATTTTGTAGGTGAATGTTTCCATATTTCTTTTGTTCCTGAATTCCTGTAGGTGAATGTTTCCATATTTGTGTTTTGTTCCTGAATTCCTGAGGTAAATATCTCCAATTTGTGTTTTGTTCCTGAATTCCTGTAGGTGAATGTTTCCATATTTGTTTTATTCCTAAATTCCCCTGGGTAAATGTTTCTGCATTTGTGTCATATTCCTGAATTCCCCCTTTATGTATAAACCCCACACCAACCCAAAAAGTTCCTTAAGGGTGGATTAACAAGATGTGGCCCAGAATGTTCCAAAATTCAGCTTCCAACCCTTTTCCTAATCAGGCACTGGAGCCACTAATCCAATTTTAGCCGGTGACTGAACCCGTTCCTGGCGGAATAAAACGCGCTTTAAATCTCATTTAAAAGCCACTGAGATGCTCCTGACAAATTAAAATCAGAAATTAAAAATCAATTTTGGTTGTTTCTGCCTCATTAAGGCTCTCCTTGGTGTGGCTGAGCCCAGCCCTGCGTCCCTGCCTTGCTTTGGAGGGGTTTTCCTGCAGAAATGAGGATTGGCCTCACCGTGTTTTTGGGAAGTAGCTGCTGGATGTGGGATGTGAGAAACGAACCTCACTCTCTGTGGTGGTTTCAGGTCAAAATTGGGTAGAAACACCGATTTTGTGTGGTGTTTTTTTTTGTTAATTTGAGATTTTGCTGATTTTGAGATTTCGCTCATTTTGAGATTTCCTAGCTGATGTACTAATGAGTGTGGTGGGTTTAGTTAATTTAGTTTGTTAATTACTAATCTATTTACTTCCTGTTGTGAGATAGGATTAGGAGAAGGGTAAAGTAGGTTTAAAACTTTAAAGGGTATAAAGAAAAAATTATTAATAGCGATTAAAAGAAAGAGTAATAAGGATTAGGACAAAACTTTCAGAACACTTCTCTCCCCACAACCTTTTGTTCTCATTGATAATGCAAAGAAACAGAATGCATGCAAACCCACCACGTTTTTTAAAATGTTTATAGAGTTAAAGTTTAAAATGTTATAATTTTAAAATTGATAAAATTTTATAGTTTTAAAATTTATAATTTTTAAAAGGGATAAAAGGGACAACAACAGTGGTGGGTGCGTAGCCAGAGCTGGTGGCACAGCGGTTAACCACAACAACTCTTTTAAAATTCTTCATTCCATTGCATTTATATTCATAAATAGTATACACATTCAAACATTTCTTTGCACATTTACGTGTTCTGGGAATTCTTTAGCTTGGTTTGACCCCGGACTTGCCTTTTTGGAATTCGTGCAGAAATTGTGAATTGTCTTTGTCTGAGGTCACAGGATGTGGCCGGGGGTGTGTTCCATTCCCACCTGTCAGAGCTGGGGCAGTTCTCTGCTGTTCTTTGGGCACTTTTCTTTATCTCATTCCCACAGGAGCAGCCTCTTCTCCTCTGCATTCCCAGAGGAAGAGCAGGCCCAGCTCCAGCAGCCCTGGAGCTCCAGAGGAAAACTCCCCCCTTGTGCAGGATCAGAGCTGCAGCAGAGCCACATCTGTCAGTGCAGGAGGAGTGACACCATGGGATGGCACTGCCACCACCACCCTGAGCACAGGGGCAGCTCCTGCTCTCACTCTGGCAGTGGGGTTTGTATTAACTGNTCTGCCTGTATTTCCCACTGACTCTGGAGCAGGGATTGGATATTCCCTCAATTCCTGCTGCTGCTGAGATGGTTCATTCCCTGCCTTTGCGTGTTTGGAACAAAACTGCTGGAGGATGGGGAATTTCTGGGCACAGAAACAGCTCCTGTGGGAATATCCCAATTTATGAAGCTTGGACAGAGCAGCTGTGGCTGTTCCTGGATCCCTGGCAGCGCCCAAGGCCAGGTTGGATGGGGCTTGGAGCACCCTGGGACAGTGGGAGGTGTCCCTGCCCACGCCAGGGGTGGCACTGGGTGGGATTTGAGGTCCCTTCCAACCCAAACCATCCTGGGATTCAGATCCAGGTGTGGTTCTTGCCTCAGGGACTCACAGAGGGAAATCTGTCTACTTTTATCCATATTCATTTTGATTTGAGATGTTGTTGGGATAATTCCATATTCTAACAGCTGTGGGAGCAGAAGACTGGAAAATTGGGAATCTTCTCTGTTGGAGATCTCAGCATGGACAATTTCATGGTTTTATCAACCATGAGAGTGAAGCCCCAAAACAGCTCGAGTGGGACGCCCCAGGGTGAGGAGATGAAGCACAAGGAGTTTGTAAATGGGATTTAATGCAGTGTCCTTCATCAGCCAGGCTGGGATTTAATTACCTTAATGGCCCCTGTACACCCAGAAACAACCAATTAAGGCGTTTTTAATGGAGTGTGATGGGCACAAGGTAGGAATTGCACATTTATTGGTTGGGATGGCTCGGGTGTGGAGAAGATTCCGTGTTCTGCAGGTGGGCCCAGGTGTTCCTGTGGGATTGTTTGCTGTTGTTGCTGCCCGACGGCGAATCAAAAGTCTCTGACTCCAATATGAGAAAGTTTTATATGATTTATTAAAATGACTCCGTTGTTCAGAAAAATTTAGTTATATGTGTCCAAGTACCGAGCTTAAATACTTTCTTCTTCATGCTCAGTACAAGAATGCCAAAATGCTTAGAATTAAATGGTAACAATTGTCCATATAATTGTTTAAGAAAGAGAGAAAAATCTACATCCCCCACGTGGGGGACAGGGCAGCCAAACACCACCTGTGTCCTTGAAACACACACTCAGAAATATCAAATTTATCAAGTTTATCAAATTCTGTACTGAGGAAATGAACTTTCTCCCAAGAATAAACCTCAAGAGAGGTTTGCACCCAAGAAACTCATAAAATATCAAAGGTACATTTTTCCTCTGGAGGAGGATAAAGGAGCGGTTTTGTCCCAGCTGAGGCAGTGCCAGGAAGCTGAGTGTCCTTTCTGCAGGCTGGGCTGGGATTTTGGGATACCTGGGCTGGGATTTTGGGATAGCTGGGCTGGGATTTTGGGATAGCTGGGCTGGCAGGGGCACCCTGGCTTCAGCTGCCAAGGGGATGATCCCAATCCCAGCCAGGCCCTGTCCCAACAGGTGCTTGGCATTGCCCAGAGAAGAGTTTTTAGAATCCATTCAGATTCCAGCATGGATTCCTGGCCATGCCTCAGCTCCAGGGGCTCCCTCTGGATCCAGCACAGGGATCCTGGGCTCTGGGCAGCTGCAGACCTGGATTTATGGTGATGAAGCTCCTGCAGTGATGATTCAGCTGCTCCCAAACCTCTGGAGGGACGTCCCAGCTGTCCCCTGGCTGGGGGTGACAGCAGGCAGCTGAGCCTGCTCCCTGAGCCCTTGGCTTCGCATTTTTGGTGGCATTTCCTGCTGCCAGTGGGATTCCAGGGAGAGCAGAGCCCTCCCAGTGCTCTTTGAGCTGTGCATGGCATTGATTCCCTGCTGCTGGGAACGGGAATATTCCTGGAAAGCCACCCCAGCCTCTCCCTGTGCTCTGCACTGTGGATGCTCCCACTGTGCCGTGCATCCCTCCTGCTCCCAGTCCCTGTTTTCAGCCTGGATGCTGCTGGCAGTGCATGGAATTCTCTCCCAGTGTGGATTTTGTGCTGCTGCCGGGCACAGAGGGGTGACCGTCCTGGGAAAAATGGACAAATCCCTTCCCAAGGCGTTGCTCCCCTTCTCTGGAGCTCTCCTGATTCCCGTTGCTCCGTGTTTTCACGTGTGGGAGTTTTGGAGGGGGTGGGCACCCTTTGGCTGAGAGGTTTTAATGCATCCCAAAAGGCAAGGAGATGACAGCTCTGTGTTCTTCCACACGTGAAGGAATTCCTGAGGGATTTGCTCCTGGTCTTTCTTTAGGTGCCAGATTGCTCCAAAAAGTGCTTGAACAAGGATTCTCCATCAGGAACTGAAGGACAGGACACAGGGAATGGCTCCCACTGCCAGAGGGCAGGGATGGGTGGGATCTTGGGAATTGGGAATTTTTGCTGGGCTGGAATTCCCAGAGAAGCTGTGGCTGCCCCTGGATCCCTGGCAGTGCCCAAGGCCAGGCTGGACATTGGGGCCGGGACAGTGGGAGGTGTCCCTGAACATGGATGGGGTGGCACTAGAGGGATTTAAGGTCCCTTCCCACCCAAACCATTCCATGATTTTCCTGAGTATTTGTTGTAGATCTTGGTAGCCTCAGGTTCTCCTGAACGTGCTCTCCTTGATCCCCATCCTGCTCTCCCTGACCCCCCAGAGCCATAATTTGGATTTTTTTCCATGTGCCCTCACTTCCCTGCTCACATTTATCTCTGACCTGTTTGGATAACCTGAGCAGCCTTTCCATGAACTGGAAGGTCCCTGCAGGAAATTCCCACTCCTCCCAGAGGAGCCGAGAGAGAACCCAAAAGCTGCTTTTCCTCCCTGGCATTTTAAAAGCTGCGCTTTGGGGCTGCCCAGGAGATTCTTCTCAGCTTCCGCAGAACGGAAGAGCGTTGCTGAAAATGGAAAACTGGGAATTCTCATTTTCTGTGGTGAGGGAACACTTCTATTCCTAACTCCTTCCTCGGGGCTCTCCAGATTTCTTCAGGAATCACCTTTTCATCCACACACCACCAAGTGGGTGAAAGGCACCACCAAGTCACACTTGGGCATGTTCTGCTCCCATTTTTCCAGCTTTTCCTTTAAACTGGGAATGAGGATAATCAGGCTGAGCAATGCCAGTGAATTCCTTGCCAGCTCTGCCCCTGCAGTCACAGCCCCTCCAGAAGGGACAGCAAATGCTGAATATTTTGATTTATTCCTTTGAATTCCTCACAGGAACTCGCTTGAAAGGAGCTGCTTCACCTGTTGGAAGTCTTGTGGCTACTGGAGGCAGTTTGGCCACTAATGGATCCTGCAGAAAATGGGAATTTGGCTGGAAAAAGGAAAGTTATCATAAATATGCATAAAGCACATTAAAAAAAAAAAAAGAAAGAAAAAAAGAAAAAAAAGCAGCTACTTTAGCCTTAAAAGCTGGGAAGAGTTTAGCAGAACAGATGGGTTGCATAAATCTGGCAAAAATGAGGGCAGGAGGGATTTGTGTGTGGAATGCAGCAGGGGATCAGGCCAGGGTTGGAGTGAAAAAGAATTTGCTGGAGCTTGGAATTTGTCCATTTTCCTGCGTTTTTGGAGGAAAAGTAGAGCCTGGGATCCTGGCACGAGGCTCCTCAGGAGTGCCTGGGGTCACCTGCAAATCTCCCATCAGGAGCAGCCGCTCCCAGCTCCTGGAACATCTCCAGCTTCGGAAGTTTCCTGCTCTTTGCTGCTTCCAGCCTCTTCCAGGCATGGAGAATTCCAGGATGGTTTGGGTGGGAAGGGACCCTGAATCTCACCCAGTGCCACCCCAGCCATGGCAGGGACACCTCCCACTGTCCCAGGCTGCTCCAGCCTGGCCTTGGGCACTGCCAGGGATCCAGGGACAGCCACAGCTGCTCTGGCAATTCCAGCCCAGCCAGGAATTCCCAATTCCCAATCTCCCACCCATCCCTGCCCTCGGGCAGTGGGAGCCATTCCCTGTGTCCTGTCCCTCCATCCCTTGTCCCCATTCCCTCCATTCCTCGTCTCCCTTATGGAACAGGTTTTATAAACTGAGTCCGTCCCAGACTCTAATTGTGCTGCTAACAAGCACAAATAGGTGGATTTTGTGTCCTATTGATCTTGGAATTACCTGAGTGATCCAAAAATCAATCGGAAACCTCTCCTGGGCAGCTCCACACAGGATCCTTTTTATTAAGCCTGGCCATGATTTATGGCTTTGTCATTAGCGTTAATTTGGAGTTCATATCCACCCTTCTTCCTTCCCTCTTCTAACTCTTCCTTTTCCATGGACTCTTCCAAAGCAGTGCTGTGTTTCCTTCTCCACAGCACGGAAGGAATCACCCAGGATCACCTTCCCAACCTTCTCTTCCCTGTGAGGGTAGGGAGGCCCTCAGAATTCCCAGAGAAGTGAGAAAAAGTTTAATATTCCTCAAAGTTCTCCAAGATGAAAAGGTTTCATTTCCACTTCCAGCTAAGCCTGCATATTCTTAAAATAACTTTTTAAAAGGATAAAATTGTTACTTTTTGGGAGGGAGGAAGGGGTTTGGGAGGATTTACCCACAACACACCTGGTCCAAAATAAAACTGGGAGTGCCCAAGTCAATGGAGCCCCTCAGGAACCATTTCCAGGGGGTTTTGGAGCTCCTGCCGGGGGTGCCCCATTCCTGGGGCTGCAGGAACATTCCCAGCCTGCCTGGGGCTGGAAAGGGCTCCAGGAGAGCTGGAGAGGGATTGGGGACAAGGGATGGAGGGACAGGACACAGGGAATGGCTTCCAACACCTTCTCAGCCAGCCCAGAGCTCTGAGTGCCACCTCCAGGTGACACCTGCAGGGATGGGCAGTCCCAAGGCCTGAGCACCCTTTCCATGGGGAAATTCCTGCTGGGCTCCACCCTGAGCTCCCCTTGGGAATCTTCTCCCTTACCTGGAGCCCCTTTTTTCTGCCAGACCTCAGGTGGTTGTTGGGCCCTGGGGTTGTTCCTCTTTCCTTTCATTAAATGCTGGAACTCAACCAACAAAAGGGCCTCAAATCCCCCAGGATCCAAAATCCTGAGGTTCTCTGGCACTGGGTGGGAGAGGGAATTTTCATCTCAGAGCCATTAGTTAGACATATAAGATGCAACATTGATGTACTTTAATGATGCACACGAGGCTTAAAACCCTTAAAATCCCTTCAGTAAAAATAAAATCAGATCATTTTTGTGCCCATGCGATTTTGCATCGAGTGTTCCAGGCATTAAAAAGTATTTCACGCATCATTTGCTTACAATAAATTAAAAATCTCCAAGTATTAAAACACTGGAAAAATCCTGTTTGGAATAAAGTGATTTTTATTCCTCCTTTGCTGGGCGACTTTCTGCTGCAAATGTGGCTTGGGCACAAAGTGATTAAGATCAAAAATGATTTGTTGGACTCAATATTTTCTTTTTGAGGTGTTTATGGTGAGTTAAAATAAACTCTGATAATTAGTGAACAACTCTGTTCTAGCATGGCACTTTAAATTCGTGTCTGGGTAGCAGGCAGCAATGTTTATTTATTTTAATGTTTATTATTTATGTTGAAAATGGATTTATTCTTCATTTGGTGCAGGGTTTAATAAAGATAAAAGTGGCTCTAGAGGAGGAGAGCAGGAGGGAAGAGGGAAATAAGAGGAATCCAGGTTTGTTGGTCCCTTGGAAGTGCAGATCAATTATTATGCGGATGGAAATGAGAGCTAAAAATGATAATTACGGCTCTGGATGCTCCAGCCTTGTTTGTGGTCATGGCGAGGACAGAACTCATCAGAATTAATGCTGGAGCTCAGGGATTTGGGGCAAAAGCAGCTCTGAACGTGGGGAAATTCCAAATTCCCAGACTTTTCCACTTCCCAGGGCAGTGTGGAGTCGCCATTCCTGGGGGATTTAAAAGCTGAGGGTGTGGCACTTGGGGGCACGGGGCAGAGCTGGCCTTCCTCTGGGAATGATTTCTGGCAGAGAGGAAAATCCGAAAATTTCCACGGATCTTCATCAAACTCTTCCCTGCCCAGTCCCAGAAGGCAGCCCCTGGTGCTCCGGAAAAATCCTGAGGAATGAGGGGCGGGGGTGGGATCTGCCAGGTCCCACCTTGGAAGGAGGGATCTGATGGCCCCGAGTGGCACCTGAGGACACCTGAGAGTGGCACCTGCCAGGGCTGGAGGTGGCAGGCTGGGAGAGCTGGGAATGTTCCCCTGGATCAGGGAAGGCTCCAGGGAGAGCTCAGAGCCCCTTGCAGGGCCTGAAGGGGCTCCAGGAGAGCTGGAGAGGGACTGGGGACAAGGGATGGAGGGACAGGACACAGGGAATGGCTCCCACTGCCAGAGGGCAGGGATGGGTGGGATCTTGGGAATTGGGAATTCCTGGCTGGGCTGGAATTGCCAGAGCAGCTGTGGCTGCCCCTGGATCCCTGGCAGTGCCCAAGGCCAGGCTGGAGCAGCCTGGGACAGTGGGAGGTGTCCCTGCCATGGCAGGGGTGGCACTGGGGGGGATTTGAGATTCCCTTCCACTCAAATCCTCTTGGAATTCTGGGATTTTGGATCCCCTGATCCCTACAGAGGAGGGAGAGCAGGCAGGGAGCCCTGAACCATCACAAATGGTGTTTGATGTTCCACCAACGTGTGGAACCAGAGCAGGGCCGAGCTCCTGGGAACTGCAGTTTTGGGATTTTCCAGTTTTAGCCTCGCATTTAACCTGCCCTGTGTTCCTCAACTCATCTACACTGCAAGAATTCCAACTTTTTTTTTTAATTCTGACTTTCTTGATATGGATGTTCCACCTTATTCATGAACCTCTGTGATCTCTCAAAGATCCCTCCTGGTCTGTTCAATCCCAGTTTTAAACCTGCCTGCTAAGGTCAGTGCCCAAACTCAGGTTCTGTGTTTGGAAAAGCCAATTTAATAATTGTGCCCTGTTCAATCTCTGCACACATTTTAGAATTAAAATGCTCTTTGCCCTGTAACCCATTTCTGCTGGATTTTTCCTCAAGCCAAGGAATCGTCACAATTCCTCATCCCGAGGCTCTTTTATCATCCTTCTCTTGGTTTAGTGCCTGTTCCAACAGGTTGGCTTACGATGTGAAAACATCTGTATTTCATTTTAATTTAGGTTTTATTGGTTGTTCCCTGCTCTTTCCTTTGATATTCGAGTTGTCTCTTTGTCTGCTGCTGGTTTCAGCAAATCTCTGCAAAGCCTCTGCTCTCTTTCCTGGAGAAAAAAAAAAACCAAAAACCAAAAACCTGATTTAATTCCTGTTCTTGTGTACAGAAGGTGCAGACTTTTATTTCTCTGAGCATTCTCTGGTAATGACAGGTTCTGAATTTCATCCGCCCTTTTATTGCCCTTCAAAGGTTCCCTCAAAGCAGGAGTAATTGGATTTATTTGGAATAAATTCCCCGTGGCCCTGGCAGCTCCCTGATCTGCAGATCTGATCTCTGGTGTCATTTCCAGTCCCTCATTTAAGGGCTGGGACATGCCAGGATTCCAGGCTGGAAATTCCAAGGGAAATACGGGCTCCAGTTTTTGGCACAAATAATTTGGGTTTTTTTGTCTCTTTATAGTCACAGATCCACTCTCTGTGGGGTGGAGCAAATCAGGACCGCGGCGTAAACAAAAGGAAAAACCCAAAACAGCAGCAAAAAACATCGTAAAGAGGGAAAAAACAGAAAGGCTGTGGGAAACTCGGGATGAATATCAAGGAAAAGGGTTGGATTAGGGAAAACAAAAGCTGTTTTAAACTGGGGAGGTGCGACCGCCTCAATAGTCCTGGAACAATTTGGAATAACTCAGGAATTTGGGAGAGTGGGGAAGGAGAGGGGTTGAATTTTTTCCATTTTTGTTGAGGTCTGTTCAGGTGGAGCTCCAGGGTTTATTTTCACTTTAAATGTGATTCCAGGGTTTATTTGGCTGGATTAAAGCAGCTCCCGACAGAGGCCATGGAAAATACTCCGGGAATGGGAAAGGCCCATCCAGGGCTGCAGTGAGCACAAATTGATTTATTCCCGCTTTATTCCTGCTTTTTTCCTACTTTATTCCTGCTTTTTTCCTGCTTTATTCTCACTTTATTCCTGCTTTTTTCCCACTTTATTCCTGCCTTTTTCCTGCCTTTTTCCCACTTTATTCCCCCTTTTTCCCTGCTTTATTCCCTCTTTCTTCCCACTTTCTTCCCTCTCCATTTCCACTTTATTCCCACTCCATTCCCACTTCATTCTCACTTTATTCTCACTTTATTCCCGCTTTATTCCAGCTTTTTTCCTGCTTTCTTCCCACTTTCTTCCCTCTCCATTTCCACTTTATTCCCACTCCATCCCCGCTTTATTCCCGCTTTATTCCTGCTCCAATCCTGCTCCATCCCATCTATCCTGGGCATTTCTGGGAAGGTTTTGGTTCTTCTCCTCGATCTCAGCGCTGCCGCAGGAGCTTCCCAAACGGCTCCTCGTGGATCCAGTTTTTATTCCGTTTCTTGTGGCATTTCCAGGAAAACACAGGAGGAAAATGTCGGGTGCCTTCCCTGAGCCCCCCACGGCTCTGTGTTCCAGAGGCTGTGGGGAAATAATTCCCATTTTCCACAGAATTATTCCCAGTAATTCTCCCTGAGTGGGAGAGGGAAGTTCTGGAGGGGCATTCCCGAATCTCCTCCCTGCCATTATCCACTCTGGGAATGATAACTCCACTTTTGGAGCAGCCTGGCTGGATAATTCTGGCTCATTACGAGCTCCTGAATGAAATCCTGCCTCTTTATGGCCTTGAACATTTGGAGGCAGCTCGAGTTCTGCATCTAAATTTTTATCTTTTCCCGTCTAGCACCATTTTATTTTTTATTTCAGACAGGTTTAATCCAATTTCTAGGGGTGTAAAAACAAAGAAATCTGTATTTGAAAGCCACTTCTCGCCTTGAAAGCACCGAAATTCTCAATTTCGGGGCTTTTAAAGCAAAGCTTTTGTCTTGTTTTTGATCTGCGCATAATGAATCATCCCAAAGTGCATTTTCATTTTGTTTAAAGATAATCTGAACATCTAAAGCTATTAGAAGTAATAATAATAATAATAATAATAATAATAACTGAAAAGATTAATAATAATAACTGTCTTCATTGTTGATGTCTTTATTGTCACTGCTTTGCAGGGCCTGGTTAAACCTGGGGATTTTTATTCACTTTAAAACCTTTTTGTAACAGTTTAAGTTGGAAACTTCTCAGCTTTAGACCCCAACAGACCGTGGGATTCATTTGGAGCCTTGAAAATCCTTTCCCATTTTTGTTTGGGGTTTGTTTTCCTCGATATCCCTCATTTGCTGCCCTCAGCCCCAGGAATTTGGCTGGGGGTGGCAGAAATGAGCTGTGGAGGCAGAAGGGCTCAGTGGATCCTTTAATGCCACTCTGGAAAATGTCCTGGTGTGACATTTCCTGTGCTGAGCCCTGGGACACGCCAGCAACTCGGGTTTCTGGACGTTTGTCCCGTTAAAAAGCGGCTTCTTGACTCCTTTTCCCAACAATTCCATTATATTCTTTTATTTTGGTGTAAAGCTGCCTTCAGCAGCACTTCTAGCAATAATGATATTTTCTGAATTCCTCATCGCCTAAAAATCTTCTGTTCCTGCATTGTAAAACCCTTTAGAACCCAATATTTTCAGTTCCTCTGAAGGTATTTACCCACTTAACCAAATATATTCATTTTTTTTCCCCAACACCACATTGCAAATCCTTTATTTAATAGCACCCATTGCAGAGATATTGGCTGGAATAAATATCTCATTTCCTCTCCGTGCCTGACAATAACGGGCTTGTATTGGAAGTTTTATTATCCCATCCAGGACCTATCAGCAAATAAAAATTACACTAAACCTGACAGGAGAATTATATTCATTATGTTTGGGTACAGCCCATTTGCAGCACCTACAGAAATGAATCTTTACAAGTGCCCCTGGAAGATTTTTATTTTATTCCTGCACAAGAAATTCTCTTGGAATTATGGTGAGCTAAGTGGGACTGTTTTCTTTTTCCAGTCCAAAGGAACGAAGCAGGCAAGGATTTGGGAAAATGTTTCCATGTGGAGTCGCCCTGTTTGGGTGCAGTGAAATTATTTAAGTGGCACGAAATTATTTGTATTTTAATGTGAGAACCAGGAGGCTTCAGCCCTGTTTGCTGGGTGGTGTTTAAGGGACAAAGTGAAATTTGCTGCTGAAAACGCTGAAAATCAGGGGGAAAATCCAGTGATGGCAACGTGGGAGCGGTGGAACTGTGGGATGGAATATCTTGGATGGGAAGGGATCTCAAGGATCATCCCAACACCCCAACAACCCCACCCTGTCCATCCCTGGGAGCGTTTCCCAAACCCTCCTGGAGCTCTGGCAGCCTCGGGGCCGTGCCATTCCCTGGGCAGCTGTTCCCATGTTTGTCCCACCCTCTGGGAAGGGAAGAGCCTTTTCCTAAAATCCATCCCAAACTCTGGGCACAGCTCCAGCCGTTCCCACTCTGACCAAACTCAGATGGGAGATGGCAAAATCTGGGAAAGGGAGAGCTCGGGAATCTCGGGAGCCTGTGGAAGTTCCTTCCCTGATTTCCACTCGGGGCAGGTTCCTGGTGTGGCTGCAGAGGCTCATCCTGGGGGACAAAATGCAGTGGAATTGGATTGAAAGCTTTGATGGAATCGGGAATCGTGGGTCTTAGCCAGGAAATAAATCCAAGTCCGCGGATTAATAATAACAAGAATAATAATAATAACAATAACAACAATGACAATAATAATAATAATTTTATAACTACAAAACAACAACAACAACAATAATAATAATGATGATGATGATGATGATGATGATAATAATAATAATAATAAAAAATAATAATAATATCATCTGTGCTCTCCCCATGCAGCTGGAAGCATTTTGGGTGGAATTTGGAGTTTTCCAGAAGGAATTTCCTTTCCTTCCAAAAGGAATCACAGATTCCTTTTGTCTGTCACCAAACAGTCCTCTCTGAATTACCAAATGCTCCATTCTCCATGAAAAGGAAAATCTGGTAAAGGAAAAGCTGGCAAAGGGGGGTTGGATCCAAAGGACCAGCCCAGCATTCCCACATTTTTTGGGCAGGGCTGGCTGGTGCCTCATTCCAGGTCTGGAGCAGTTGTTTTTCCATCCCATGATGTGCAGGTACAGCAGATTTTGGTTGGCCTCAGATGGGGTTTGGTTTTTCCTACTTGGCTCTGGATTATAGGAAATTCCTTGGGAACAAGTCCAGTGGCTTCAAGCAGGAGCCTCCATCCTTGATCCTTGATATTCTTGGGAAAACCGAGGGTACCGTGCAGAACTCAGCTGGAATTTGCTCTGCTGTTGTGACATCGGGAACATTTGGATAAATATCAAACGTTGCTGTATCCTGAAGGGCACACCCAACATTCCCACTGGGAAAATGGAATTTCCTGAGGAGATTTTGTTGGGTTGAAAGGCTGTGCAAAGGCTGGAAGTGTTCTCCAGGGGTATCCAGAGAATTCTGTCTTTTGCTGTGGTGCTGAAGTCCCTAAAATCCCACATAACAATGGGCTTTTCCCTTTCCGTTTCCTTTCCCTTTCTCCTCTCTGATCCTGCTGGTTGTAAAAGCAGCCCATGGAGTTCCATCCTGGGAATTTCAACTGGAAAAAAGGGAAAAGTTGCCTCCTGCAGAAAGTGGAGATTGCAGCTGCGTGAGCACCCTGGGATGCTCAGGGTGGAAAAGCCTTTCTGGGGATGGGAATGAGGCATTTTGCTGCCAAGCTGGAGTGGGCTGAGGGTAATTTTGTGGAATAATTTGGATTGGAGTGTTCTCTCCCTTTCCCATCTCTCCTGGACTGGCTGTAATCCATCACTCTGATTGCCTTTCCCTGGTCACTGGAATTTATATCCTTGTCTCCCTCATATTTAAAAGATTGTAAGGTACAACCTTTCTTTGTTATTTAGATTAGGAGTCTTCTTTTCCTGCTCCTGGAAAGGCCACGGTGTCCCTTTTCCCAAAGCTGAGAGTACATTTTAATTTGGGAGCGTTAGAGCAGGAATGGGAGGCAGTTTTCCTGAATTTCCGTGAATTTTCCCTGAAATTATTATTCCCGTGCCCAGGCACAGCTGAGGTTGATGGGAAGGAGTTTTGTGGGTGGTCAGAGCTGATTCTCTAAAATTCAAACCAGACCCCAGAGTTTGGATCTGTTATCCAAATGACATGGATCCAGCATGGAAAAGAAGGAAAAGGTGCAGAAGCACTCATTGCTTCCCCTGGAATTACTCCAGGAGATGTTTCCTGGATTTCTCTGAGTGGCTGCAGCTCTCCCAGGGTGCTTCTGGAGGGGATTTACTGATATTTATTGGGAGCAGCAGAATTTGCCCATCAGAGTGATGAGAGCCACCCAGCTGGGCGTTGATCCCACCATTGGAGGTTGGACTGTTGGGGGAGGGAAAAAAATCAATTTAAAAAATGATCTTCCTGAACTGGTAACGAGGCCTGAACAGGAGAGGAACAAGCGCACAAGGAAATTATCTGGGGAGTGAAATCAAGCAACCAAATTCCCTTTGGGTTGTCATTTGGCAGCACTCTCGGCCTCCTGGGCTGGGGATGAGGATTGCTGGAAACCAGGGCACAGGGAATGTCTCTCTGCCTGTTTTAGGAGCCCTGACCCTCAGCAGAACTCTGCTTTTAACCTTTGTCCCTGGGAAAAGTTACCAAAGCTTTGGGATGAGTTGGAGCACACAAGTGTGAACTAGACAGTAGTAATAGTTTATCACAGGGTGAAGAATTTAGGGTTTCAGGATTAATATGAGAGTGAATAAGAGACAAGATGAGGATTTTGGGTATTGCCTCCTTCTTGTCCCTCTTCAGCTCCATTTTCTGTAGCACTGGTGGCACAAAGTTATTGGTTAGAGAAAGCAGCAGTGTGGAAGTGACGTGAATGGATCAGTAGAAGTTATTGGTAGAAAAGTAGAAGCAAAGTAGGTGTTAGAAGGTAATTGGGTAAAACAGCTTTAAAAGGCCTTGGTTTGGGTGGTTTGGGTCCATTTTGTGCCTTGGTTTGGGTGTTTGGGTCCATTTTGTGCCTTGGTTTGGGTGTTTGGGTCCATTTTGTGCCTTGGTTTGGGTGTTTGGGTCCATTTTGTGCCTTGGTTTGGGTGTTTGGGGCCCATTTTGTGCCTTGGTTTGGGTGTTTGGGTCCATTTTGTGCCTCGCCTCTCACACGCTGAGTCTGGTGTGCAGATGGGGCTGAATTTAGGAATAAACAAAAACCTGAAGACCGAGAGAAAGAGAATCCTGCTCGTCCTTCATCCTTAAAAAAACCTCAGCAGGGCAACCCCTCCAAAGAGCCCAAGAAGTTCCCACTCTTGCTGGGACCACCAAAAGCCCAGCAAGGAGGAGCTCCCGGTGCTGTGGGCGCGGGAGCGATCCCTGTCCCTGCTGTGACCGACAGGGCGCGGTGACAAAGGCTCCCGGCTGGGTTCTGCTTGATTTTGATGTATTTTAAATAAGGGCTGTCGGAGCCGCTGGAGCTCTGCCTTCTGCTCCTTCCCATGTTTCTGCGGTGTTGTTTTCAGCCGTGCAGGAATAAAAATCACAGATTGTATTTCACCAACCACACAAACAATTAACTCCTCAGCCTGGGCTGACTTAATGTGCGACTCATTTATTTTGTATCTGCTGCGGAGGCAGCGGTGGAATCAATAATACAAATGCGGTGGAATTTTAATCTATCGCTTCCAGAAGAGCAAAGCAAACAAAACCTAATCAAAGTTTAATATTTCACCGCTAGTTTTTTAAATAATGGATGCACTCTGGAAAGGCCACTGGTTTTCCATAAGTTCAGGGGAGATGTTTCTCATCTATAGGTTCGAGCAGCTGAACCCAAACAAAACCAATGCCCTCATCTTAGTCTTGGTCTTAGTTCAGAACTTCATTTATCAGAAGTTTCCTTGGAATTTTTTTTTTTTTTTGCCAGAACTGTTGTTGTCATTTTGGACATTGAGATTTTCATTTCAGGTTTCCAAGGAGAAAACTCTTCCTGTGTTTCCTGCGGATTTTTTCTGGAAGAGGTGGGATCCCATTGGGGTGGTTATAAATAAACCAATCAATCAACCAATCAACCAATCAATCAATCAATCAATCAATCCATCCATATTTAGGAGCATTTATCACCGCTGACCCTCACGATGTCAATCTCGTTGAAAAATATGATTGAAATATCCCCACTGGGATTTTCAGGGAGATTTCGGATGCGGGCTGGATCAAAGCTGGGCAGGTGTCACCTGAGTTCTCTGGGGGGGAGATGATGGCCCTGGATTCAGATCAAGCAGGGCTGCACTTGAGGGAGCAGGGAGCCAGTGCTGTGGGTCGAATGAGGGAGCTGGGAAGGGGCTGGAGAATCCCTGAGGGAGCTGGGAAGGGGCTGAGCCTGGAGCAAAGGAGGCTCAGGGGGCCCTTGTGGCTCTGCACAGCTCCTGCCAGGAGGGGACAGCCGGGGGGGTCGGGCTCTGCTCCCAGGGAACAGGGACAGGAGGAGAGGGAACGGCCTCAGGCTGGGCCAGGGGAGCTCAGGGTGGAGCCCAGCAGGAATTTCCCCATGGAAAGGGTGCTCAGGCCTTGGGACTGCCCAGGGAGGGTTGCAGTGCCCATCCCTGCAGGTGTCACCTGGAGGGGGCACTCAGAGCTCTGGGCTGGGGACAGGGTGGGCATCGGGCACAGCTGGGATTTGGTGACCCTGGAGCTCTTTTCCAGCCTCAGGGATTCTGTGAGGTTTAGATTGGATATTTGGGAACATTTCTTCCCCTGAAAGGGCTGTCCAGGCCAGGCACAGGTACAGGGTGGGGTCCCCATGCCTGGAGGGATTTAAATCCCTGTGGATGTGGCACGTGGGGACACGGGGCAGTGCTGGCCTTGGCCCTCGGAGCTCTGGGCTGGGGACACGGTGGGCACCGGGCACAGCTGGGACTCGGATGTGACCTTGGAGGTACTTTCCAAGCTGAATGATTCCAGAATTCCGTGGCTGCAGACCTGAGCCCAGATGTTCTCCGTTCCCCTGGCCCTGGGTATGAATCCCACAGAATTATTCCTTGGGGATGGATCCTGAGCTCCCAGTGGGGACCTCGGTGCTGCTGCAGCTCCCGCTGCCCTCCTGTCCCTGTCGGGTGTTGGGGCTCTCACTCTGCCTCTCCTGCAGCCCTTCAGGGTGGTGTTTAATTAGGAACCTGATTGTTTGTGTAATTATGTTTTGGAGAGCCTGGTTGAGCGCTGTTGTGAAGCAGCAGCACAGACTCCCTGAAAACGCGGTGGCTCCGGGAGCAGCAGGGAGCAGCCCCCTCTCATCAGGTCACTTGTCTAATTAAGCAGGGAATTCGAGGATTTCATGGATTCAAAGGCTGCTTTTAAATCCATTGCACGGCCAAGGAGGGGGGGTTTGGCTTGCCGTTGTTTGTCTGAAAATAAAACATGTCTGGAGTTGTCTTTGATTTAATTTCTTTTTGTGCCTTGTGTGTTCTGTAAGATTGGCTGAAGCAAATTGGGAATTCAGCCCTGGATACCACGCTGGGATGAGTGGGCAGTACAAGACAGCGTTGTGTTCCATTGCCTATGGAATTTGTGTATGGATATGCATATTTTCCATTGTTATGATGAGTGGAGAGCTGTAGGAAAATGAGGAACAGCTCCAGGATCCCAGAGAAAATAAAATAAAATAAAATAAAATAAAATAAAATAAAATAAAATAAAATAAAATAAAATAAAATAAAATAAAATAAAATAAAATAATAAAATATTTCATAGGTACCACGATTTATGGGATCGTTCTGGAAGTGAGCCAAGTACAATCCCAGAGTTATCAGGGGATGTTTTGGAACTTAAGGAGGAAGGGATAAATAGCTTAACAAGGAGCAGGCTAAGATGGATGGAGCTGGTCTCCACAGAGCTCTTCCAAAATCCCATCTTGTGTTTGCTTTTAGTGGAATTCACGTCTTCATTCCTTGGATTTTCTTTCGGCGTGCATTTAGAGGGGCCCTGCACAGTTTGGTGTGTGTGGAGCCTTTTACAGGGGCAGGGGCAAAGCCCAAAGCCAAGAACCTCCAAGGCAGCATCCCCAGCAAAATTCCGGGTTTTTTCCCTCTGCTGGGTCTGTCTGTGCTTGTCTGGAATGTCTCAAACACTGAAACACACGAGCACCTTTGCCCAGGTGGGGAGTGACACGGGGGCTGGGGGAGGGGACAGGGACATCCTTGGCCAGCCTGGGGGGTACTCGAGCTAGAAAGCCAAAGGTCTTGGCCAAGATCCCAGCACCATGGAATTGTTTAGGTTGGAAAAGCCCTCTGAGATCATGGAGCCGTTCCCCCAGCGCTGCGGAGGCCACCACTGACACATGTCCCCAAGTGCCACATCCAGAGGGGATGGGGACACCTCCACTGCCCTGGAGGAGAAACCAGTGAAGGAATTTTCCCAAAATCCACCCTGAGCTCCCCTGGCCCAGCCTGAGGCCGTTCCCTCTCCTCCTGTCCCTGTTCCCTGGGAGCAGAGCCCGACCCCCCTGGCTGTCCCCTCCTGGCAGGAGCTGTGCAGAGCCACAAGGGCCCCCTGAGCCTCCTTTGCTCCAGGCTCAGCCCCTTCCCAGCTCCCTCAGGGATTCTCCAGCCCCTTCCCAGCTCCCTCAGGGATTCTCCAGCCCCTTCCCAGCTCCCTCAGGGACTCTCCAGCCCCTTCCCAGCTCCCTCAGGGATTCTCCAGCCCCTTCCCAGCTCCCTCAGGGATTCTCCAGCCCCTTCCCAGCTCCCTCAGGGACTCTCCAGCCCCTTCCCAGCTCCCTCAGGGATTCTCCAGCCCCTTCCCAGCTCCCTCAGGGATTCTCCAGCCCCTTCCCAGCTCCCTCAGGGACTCTCCAGCCCCTTCCCAGCTCCCTCAGGGATTCTCCAGCCCCTTCCCAGCTCCCTCAGGGATTCTCCAGCCCCTTCCCAGCTCCCTCAGGGACTCTCCAGCCCCTTCCCAGCTCCCTCAGGGATTCTCCAGCCCCTCTCCAGCTCTATTCCCTGCCCTGGACACGCTCCAGCCCCTCCAGGTCCTTGTCTGGACGTGTCCCAGCTCCTGGGGACAGCAGAGGGAAGGGACAGACCCAGGAGCAGCAGCCAAGCCTGGGATTGTGGATGCCCGACCCAAACCTGGGGCTGGGTCCTCTGTGCCACCAACTCACCTCAAATCACCCCAAAACCTCCCAGACTGATGGAGCTCTCCCAGGAGCTGATGCTGATTTTGGGATCCCTTCCCACTCTTCCTCATTCCTGAGCTGCAGGCAGGAAGTCCGACCAGTCCCTGTTCCCTGGGATCATCCCCCCTCCTGTCAGGGATTGTGCAGGGCCAGGAGGTTCCCCCTGAGCCTCCTTTTCTCCAGGCTCATCCTGGACAATGATCCCTGTCCCTGGATGCCGGGACCTGGACGCCGTTCCAGGAATTCCATGGATTTGTGCTGTTCCCTTCCTCGTGTGTCCCTGACCGGAGATGTCTGAGCTCAGTTCAGGAATTCCCAGTTAAACTTCCCAGGGCTCCCAGCTCTGCTGCTCGTGGTGGGCTCCAGGCTGGGTTTGCAGCTCCTGCAGTGCCAATAAAAGTGGCAGCAGAGCAGTGTCCGGGCCTCGGGGACAGCAAAGAAAACACCAAAATTAAAATTCCTCTTCCTGCTCTGACTTTTCCCTTAGTGCTGTCTTGAGGGCAGTAATTGCATCTATTTTAATGATTTTTGTCGAGTTGATGATTTATTTTTATAAACCAGTGACAGTGAGGTCTCAGCTTAGTCTGCAAAGCATAAAATAGAACTTGCCATAATTGAGTTCCAGCTGGAAATTCCATTAAAGCTCCGTTTAATCTGGGAGTTTAATTTTTCAGGGAGGTTCCTCGTGCCTAACGTGGGTCCCAAACAGCCCTGCATGCATTAAAGTTCATTAATATTAAATTAATTATGTAATCTGCTATCTTTGGGAAGATGAAAGATTGCATTTTGGCTCAGCTGAGGGAGAGATCTGCGTGGATTTGGCAGGGAATTTTGTTTGGAGCGGGAATTAAAATGTACAAAAAATACCCTTGGAATTTTTCAGAGGAGTGAAATCCAAAGCAGTTTTGTTGGAAGTGATTGATGGGACACAAATCCAATGTTTTGGAGATTTGGAAAAAGGCAGAAGAGAAGAGAAGAGAGA
>VWZP01007711.1:69866-80951 GCA_013396995.1 Dicaeum eximium | reverse complement strand
AAAAAAAAAAAAAAAGCAGCACACGTCTCCCCAGGTGTCTTCTAGCATGGAATTCAGAGGTTAAACATTCCTATTTAATCAAGCTCTGCTTGCCTTTCCCAGTGTATCCATGGATTTCTCAGCCATCCTGTTATTCTGGGAGCTGATGTTGCTCAGAAGGTCACGGAGCTGTGTGGAAACAAGGAGGATTCAGTAAAAAATGGATTTATTTTATGTCCTGTAGCTCAGATTCTCGTCCCAGAGTCGTTCTCTGGTGTCGTTCCTTTTAACATCAGTGACAGCAGGAATGGGAAAACTGTCCTGGAAGCATTCCAGCCTCATAAAATCATGGAATGGTCCTTAAAGATCATCTGGCTCCAAAGCCAGGGATTTAAGGTCCCTTCCGACCCAAATTATTCCATGGTTCTGTGTTAATTTAAATGAAATAAGGGTGTGGTCACAGGTTCCTGGTAAATACTGATGTGGCAGAGGAGGATTTTTAAATCTCTCTGATTTATTTGTGACTTCACACTGAGAAGTTCTCTGCAAAGCTTTCAGCATTCCACTGAAATTCCATTTATGGGATGGGATTCTCCAGGATTTTCTCCTGGTTTTCATGGTGAATCTCAGGTCTGGCTGAGGAAGTTTCATCCCTGGCTCACAGCGAGCAGGGAGATTCCTGGCTGTGGTCACAGCTTGTCTGAGTTCAGCCCATTTGGGACCTCCTGGCCCTCAGGAACTTCCTGACCCTCAGTTCAGCCAATTTCGGATCATCTTGTTCCTCAGTTCAGCCCATTTGGGATCTTCTGACCCTCAGGATCTTCCTGACGCTTGGTTCAGCCCCTTTGGGATCATCCTGTTCCCCAGTTCAGCCCATTTGGGATCCCCCATTCCCCAGTTCAGCCCATTTGGGATCATCCTGTTCCCCAGCTCAGCCCATTTGGGATCATCCTGTTCCCCAGTTCAGCCCATTTGGGATCCCCCATTCCCCAGTTCAGCCCATTTGGGATCATCCTGTTCCCCAGCTCAGCCCATTTGGGATCATCCTGTTCCCCAGTTCAGCCCCTTTGGGATCTCCCATTCTCCAGTTCAGCCCCTTTGGGATTTCCCTGTTCCCCAGTTCAGCCCCTTTGGGATCGCCTAGGCCTTGTGCTCGGGTCACTGTTGATCCTGATCCAGGAGACGCTGCCATGGCACAGACAGACTTTGAGCCTGGATTTGTTCTCCTTTCCCTAGAGTTCCTGCCCTGGTGGAAGGAATTTAGGAGGAACTCCCTTTGGAGGCGTTCCCGGCTGTTCAGGGAGGGCTGGGAGCCCCTGGAAGCTCTTTGTGTCCCCTCAGGGCCCAGTCCTGGAGCAGGGAGAGCTGTGCAGGGAGTTTGGTTTGTTCTCAGTGTCGGGTTTTTTTTTTTCTGGTCCCAATAAGGATGGGAACCCAACCCCCTGGGCCCTTTGTGGGGGTTCCCACTGCTGAGTTATTTTCTTCAAGGGTGAAGAACGAGCAGGACTCTCTTTCTCTTGGTCTTCAGGGTTTGGTTTATTCTTATCTTAAGTTCAGCCCCGTCTGCACACCAGACTGAGCGTGTGAGAAAAGGCACAAAATGGACCCAAACACCCAAACCAAGGCACAAAATGGACCCAAACACCCAAACCAAGGCACAAAATGGACCCAAACACCCAAACCAAGGCACAAAATGGACCCCAACCACCCAAACCAAGGCCTTTTAAAGCTTTTTAATCCAATTACTTTATAAACTACTTTGTTTCTACTTTTCTACCAATAACTTCTACTGATCCATTCACGTAACTTCCACACTGCTGCTTTCTCTCACCAATAACTTTGTGCCACCAGTGCTACAGAAAATGGAGCTGAAGAGGGACAAGAAGGAAGAAGGGACAACACCCAAAATCCTTCATCTTGTCTCCTGTTCACTCTCATATTATAATCCTAAAACTCTAAAGTCTTCACTCTGTGATAAACTACCACTATTACTACATATACCTGTGTGCTCTAACTCATCCCAAAGTTTTGGCAATTTTTCCCAGGGATGAAGGTTAAAAGCAGAGTTCTGCTGAGGGTCAGAATTTCTTAAAACAGGCAGAGAAACATTCCCTGTGCCTTGGATTCCAACACAGCTCTGGGTGTGTCCTGAACTCCTGCCCAGCACTTCTGGAGTGCCACATCCACAACATTTCCAGGGATGGGGATTCCACCTATTCCCTCTTTTCACACCTGAGCAGGTCTGAAAAATTTGCCAAGGGCAAAGTTTTGTACCCAAATTTTGCTGCTTTCATGGTTGCTCTTGATGAGCTGCGAGGTCTTTCCCAGCTTTTCCTTTCCAGCTGTGATTTTTATTTTTTTCCCTGTAACAAAACCAGTGCAAATCCAGTCTCTTGCTATTTCCCACCTATCCCATTTCTCTTGGAAATTGCACCCTTCCCTGAAGACTCTGAGGTTTTTGGTTTCTCGTTTTTCCCCTTCGTGTTTGCTCTTGGAGGCTCGGCTCGGTGGAGGTGTTCAAAGGGCGATGGTGAGACAGATAAACAAGGGAGCTGGTGAATTATGCATATTCCTGAGCGTTCACCTTGAGGGAGCAGCAGGATCTGGGGAATGGATGACTGGCAAAGACCTTGAGGAGCACCTCTGTGGGGCTTGTTTGTTTTTTTATCAGCGCCGTCTTCGAGGAAGATGAATTATCCGCCAGAAGAGCCTTGAGGGCTCTGGGATTATTCTCATTTTACCAGTTTTGGGACAATAAAGTGACTCTGATGAGCTGGCCAAGGCACTCCATGAGCAGGATTATCCAGCCTGGAGATGCAAATGAGGAGATTTCGCAGCTCTCCCTGGATTTTCTGACCCTCATCAAGCTGAGCTCTGGGATATTGATCACACTGAGCCAGGATCATCCCTGGAACACCAGTCCCTTCCTGGAGGGCACCTGGAGTCAGGGAAGGGCTGGGCAGAACTGGTGACAAATATTCCTGAATCCCTGAGGTTGGAAAAGCCCTCCCAGAGCACAGCCTGTCCCCACCTTGTCCCCAGCCCAGAGCTCTGAGTGCCACCTCCAGGAATTCCTGGGACACCTCCAGGGATGGGCACTGCAACCCTCCCTGGGAAGTCCCAAGGCCTGAGCACCCTTTCCATGGGGAAATTCCTGCTGGTATCCCCCTGGGACAATCCCACCAGTTTCCTTTAAAATTTCCTTTTCCTTTATAATTTTTCATGTCATTTTAGAGACTCATAATTGCAAATTTCACCTTAGAGCTGTTGTTATTCCTCAACCCTCAACAATCCCAAAATTGGTGCTTTGTGTTTGTAAGGCCTTGAGAGTTTGGATTTGATCTCCCAGCGCTCCAGGTCCAGAGGTGTTTCCCTCCTGCTTCCCAAGGAATGTGTTCCTAATTGGAAAAGCTCCTTCAGGCACCTCATCCCCCCAGCCCTGAGCACTTCATCATCGCAGCTCGTTAAGAGCCGCTGCCCTCATCAATTCCCATCCTGTACCTCTTGGAAAAGGAATTCGTGTTTCCCAATATCTGCAGCCAGGTTTTCCAGCAGAATCATTTCCTCACAATTCACCGGGAAGGTTCCCCTCTCCGAGACCAGAGTTTCGTGTGAGTGTTATTTTTTTGGTCAATAATGAGTATCTGGAGAGGTCAGGCTGTCCAACACCTGCAATGCCACAGAATTTGAGGGGGGTTACAAAGATTAATAGGAAAATCCTAGAAAAAAGCAGTAGGAAAAAATCCTTGTGGTTCCAGGCTTGTTCTGCTTCCAAGCCTTGTAAGGGCTGCCAGAATCCAGGGAGGAGTGGGAATTAGGAAAAAGGGATCCATTTCTGAATTCCCTGCTGAAAGCCCAGCAGAGAGATGGGTGCCTTGGAGTCAAGGTTGGGGATCAAACATTTTGTTTTCCTTGGTTCCTCCAGCTTTGCTTTGGAATTTTTGCAGATTTTTAACAGAATCAGGATGAGTTTGGACCAGGGATCAAAATACAAAACATAAAATATAAAATACAAAATATAAAATATGAAATAATAAGATGAAAATGCTTCTGGCTGTCTCTTTGAGCAGTTTTACCCCCAGAGACCTCTTCCAACTGAAATGATTCCATCATTTGGAGATCTCCACTTCCCAAAGTGGGAATTCCAAGCATGGCAGGTTAAATATCCTCTTGGAAGGAAAAAGCTGCTTGAGGGCCATAAATGAATTTATGTCCTTGTCAGAGCTCAGATCAACACAGTTGCTGTTATTTTTATGTGTTATTTCACGTATCCTGGAACAAGATACGGATATATCCAGAGAAAGGGAGACATTCCAGAGGCACCTGGATGCATTCCTGAGCCATGTGCTCTGGGATGGCCCTGCCTGAGCAGGGAGGTGGCACCAGGTGAGCCAGAACCGTCCCACTGCTCCCACATCCTTCCGTTTTTCTCAGAGGGAGCATTATCCTGGTTTTTTCACGTCCACGGCACAAAACCCCTCATGATCCCGCCTCCCACTCCCGTTGGACGGTGAAATTTCCCTCTGTGCTTCCCTCGTGGTGATCACTGAGCTTGGTTTTGCCCTCCTCGTCCCTCTCCACTTCTCCTTCTGTGGGCACTCTGCCACATTCCCTGAAATCCTTTGGATCTTGCAAATAGTGTCGGATTATTTTTGAAAGTTCAGGAAATCAATCCTTCTGAAGCACATGGATTAGAGGAAACGGCCTCAAGCTGCACCAGGAGAACTTTAGGTGGGATATTAGGGAATATTTCTCCATGGAAAGGTTTCTCAAGCTGTGGAACAGACTTCCCATGGAAGCGGTGGAGCTAAATCCCTGGAAGTGCTCAAAAACCCTGTGGATGTGGCACTTGGAAACACGAGTTGGTGGCTGGACTCGAGGGCTTTTCCAACCTAATGATCCCATAATTTCATTTTCACCGTGAAAATCCCGGAAGAATTGTGTATCCCAGCAGTTCTGGGTGTCTGCATGTCTGGGGAATGTCTGCAGCACTGGATGAGCAACAATTCCCACAGGGAATGGGACAGAGGAGCCCCAGCGTGGAGCCTGGGAGGGTAAATCTGCTCTGAACAGGCAGGAAGTTCAGGAGCTGTGGAGCACCGGGGGAAACAGAGCAATGGATAAGAAAGGAGCGTGAATTCCCTGTTTTTACCTTCGGATAACTTTGTTTTACTTCCCAGAATAAATAACATGGAGCCTTTGCCGGAGGGGAGGGAGCCACGGGAGATATTTCAGATAAATCAACATTTGCTTCCTTGAGTTACGGTGAGAATTCTGCGGCCCCGAGGCCCTTGGAACAAATAGATGGGAAGGAGCACCAAGGGGCTGGAAGGAGTTTTGGAAACCTTCTCAGGCTTTTAACGTCTCTGTTCCCCGCTCCAGGAGGAAGGATTGGGATATTCCTCAAGGGGAGGCGTTTGTTTGCTGATCATTCCCGGGTTTGAGGCTCAGGGTGCGGAATAATCTCGGATGTGGGTGGGGAGGCTGGTGACAGTCAGGGATCCTTTGCTGGTAAATCCTTCCATGGATGTTTTTATGCCCAGGTATTTCAGGATACTGAGTGAGGATGTAGGATGAGGCCAGGCTGGATAACCTAGAAGAGGAGAGATTTAGATGGGATACTGGGAATTGGGAATTCCTGGCTGGGAGGGTGGGAACAGAATTCCCAGAGCAGCTGTGGCTGCCTCTGGATCCCTGGAATGTCCAAGGCCAGGTTGGACACTGGGGCTGGAGCAGCCTGGGACAGTGGGAGGTGTCCCTGCCATGGCTGGGGTGGCACTGGGTGATCCCTAAAATCCCATCCAAACCATTCCCTGATCCTTTGATAATTCTCTAATTGCTTTCCTTTGAAATTCAGCTCATTTTGTACAAACTGCATAATATAAAATTGAATTTAAATTAGAGCCCTCCTCAACTTCTCTATACTTCAACACAATGAATAATTGAATGGGTAAAACTAAATAAATGAAGAATTTCAAAGCTTTAAAAAAAAATAAATAAAAAGGGAAAACAACCATGTTAATCCATCCTGGGGCTCCCAAACCCAGCTGGGGACTGACACAGGACAAACAGGGATAGTGGAAGATGTCCCTGCCATGGCAGGGGTGGGATGAGATGAATTTTGAGATCCTTTCCCACCCAAACCACTCCATGATTAACCAACAGAACCAGTAAACAAATACTGTTTGTAAATAAATTTTTAAAGCCTGATCGAGGTTTAATGTGAATCCTTTATTTCCCATTTTCAGGATGTAGAAATTGATATTTTTACTTGTGGAGAGGTTGTGGAATTCCCATCCCTGGAAGTGTCCAAGGCCAGGCTGGGTGGGGCTTGGGGCACCCTGGGATAGAGGAAGGTGTTGAAATTGGGAATTGAAACAAGATGAGTTTTATGGTCCCTTCAACCCAAACCATCCCACGATTCCCAGATTTCATGATCCAGTGCCAATTTGGAGTCTCAACCTCAAACCTTGTGTGAAAAGCAGAAAAAATGGTTTAAAAACAAGGAATTAGGGGTGTTTTCTCAGTGCTGCACAGAGAACCAGCCTGATTAAAAGCCATGTTGATATTTAACCCCATTTCCTGGAGGGTTGTTAGCCCCACTTAACAGCCAAAGGTTAAATATTGGGATAAGAAGGAAATTGGTCCTCAATGGAAGTTATTTATCAGGGTTGACTGAAGAATTTCTTTCTCAACCACCCTGATTTTTACTTCCAGTTGCTTGGATGGGCACATTTTGTGTGGGATTCTGTGTTTCAAAGCTTTGCCAAAAGGTCTCTCATCAAAACCACAAAATTACGGAGAAATTCCGTGTGGGAATCCAAGTATTTCCAGGATTTTGTGCAGGATTCTGTGTTTCAAAGCTTTGCCCAAAAGTTTCTTGTCAAAACCACAAAATTATGGTGAATTCCAGTATGGGAATCCAACTACCTCCTTTATATTGATTTTTTTTTTTTTTTAAAGCATAAAATACAGGAAGTGAAGTGAAATTTCTCTATTAAAGTTTTGTCCATTCCAGAGAAGCACAACTCACATAATAGGAAATTAATGAGAGAGATGGATTAGGGCATTATTTTCCCCTTGACAAATTAATGGATGTTACAATGGATTTTGAGCAGGCATCGTTAGCAAATGGAAAAAATTGCTCCAATTAAAAATGAGCCCTGAGGCTCAACCATCAAAACTCCATTGTCAAAATGGAAATATTTCCCATGGAGTGCTTTAGAAAGAGGAGGAGGAGGAGGATATTCCAGACAATTGCAAGAATTTGGCATTGCAGGAGCAGAAGGGTGAATAATTTGTCTCATTTCAGGTGTGACATTTGGGTGGTTGAGAGAGGGGACTGGGAAGAGTTTTCCGAGGTTGATGAAATAAAACTTTGAATGGAATAAAGAAAAGAAAGTTTCTGTTTTCTCACATCTTCCTCAGCTTCAAAATCTGAGCCTGACACTGCGGAATTCCAGCTTTGCGTTTCCTGGGAATGATGATCTTCTTGGCTCCTGATTTATGTCCCTCCTCCAGCTGGAATAGCTGGGTCCCATCAGGAATTTTATGTTTTCCCACCCAGTTCAGGGTTAGTTGGAGAAGCCTTGGTCTGGCAGCCTTTGGCCACAATCCCAGATGGAATTGTGAGGTCTGCGGAGCAGGCTGGGATGTGTGAAGGGCTTTCCTGCTCGGCGCTGGTGTCCTCTGGAATTATGGAATCCTTCAGGTTGGAAAATCCCGCTGAAATCGAGTCCAACCATTCCCCAGCACTGCCAAGGCCCCTGTCCCCAAGTGCCACATCCAAGGGCTTTGAAATCCCTCCAGGGATGGGGACTCCACCACTGGACCTCCCTTTCCATGAAATTTTCCCAGCATCCAACCTGAGCCCCCCAGTGTTTCGTCCCCTGTTGGTTTCTCAGCTTGTTCCTTGAGCTATTCCATTAATTCCTGGTGCTTTTCCTGCCTCAGAGAGGGCTTGGATTCCTCAATTTACCAGGGATATGGGCTGGAAGATGGAGATCCAAATGCAATTCCACACAGGAATGACTGAGCTCAGCCTCCAGCAGCTGCAGGTTCTCCTCTCCAGGATCCGTGATCCCGGCTGTCCCAGCCCTGCCTCGTGTCAAACCTGCTCCAGGGCAGCGCTTCCCTCTGGAAAACCTCTTCCCATGGGAGGATTCAGGAAGGAGTCAGAGTGTCTGATCACCTTCCCGGTGTCCTGGATTTTGGGGCCTCACCCATGGCAGAAGTTTGGAATGAGATGGGATTTAAAGCCACTCCCAACCCAGCCCAGCCCAGGACAGAATGATTCCATCAAGGAATGCTGTGCCCCCTCTGGAACAGCAGGAGCTGGCGTTGCTCTCAGGGTTGGTTTCTCAGCTTGTTCCTTGAGCTGTTCCATTCATTCCTGGTGCTTTTCCTCCCTCAGAGGGCCTGGATTCCTGAATTTACCAGGGATATGGGCTGGAAGATGGAGATCCAAATGCAATTCCACACAGGAATGACTGAGCTCAGCCTCCAGCAGCTGCAGGTTCTCCTCTCCAGGATCCGTGATCCCGGCTGTCCCAGCCCTGCCTCGTGTCAAACCTGCTCCAGGGCAGCGCTTCCCTCTGGAAAACCTCTTCCCATGGGAGGATTCAGGAAGGAGTCAGAGTGTCTGATCACCTTCCTGGTGTCCTGGATTTTGGGGCCTCACCCATGGCAGAGGTTTGGAATGAGATGGGATTTAAAGCCTCTCCTTCTCCTGGGATGTTGTTCAGCTTTTCCACTTTTGACTGAGATGCCAAATATAGGAAGGAAATGAAGGGATGGGCAAATCCTGGAGGATTTCTAGGAGAAGGTGCAGAAACCATGGACATGTGGGAGGCTGGGAACGCTGAAGTTCCTTTTGTTCTGTAATGACAGAGGACTCTGCCAGGCTGGGCTCTGCTGCGAGCCTCACTCAGTAATTAAAAATCAATTAGGGTGTTTAGCAATTACCTCATTAACTTCCTAAAGCCATCATGTCTGATTCATATCCAAACATGCCCCCAAATCGTGTGTGTTCCCAATAATGCAAATTATGGGATGCCTTTTTTGCTGGTGGAATTTGGCATTTAGGGAAGCGTGTGACGTTTTTGTTGTTTTGGACCGTTCCCAATTAACTGGGCTTGGAATCTTCCAATAACCAAGTGGGAGCATCCCAACTTCCCTGGGAACACCCAAACTTCCCTGGGAACACCCAAACTTCCCTGGGAACACCACGGTGGAATTTCTCCGTAGGTCGGACTTCCTGCCTGCAACTCAGGAATGAGGAAGAGTGGCAAGGGATCCTAAAATCAGCATCAGTTCCTGGGAGAGCTCCATCAGTCTGGGAGGTTTTGGGGTGATTTGAGGTGAGTTGGTGGCACAGAGGACCCAGCCCCAGGTTTGGGTTGGGCATCCACAATCCCAGGCTTGGCTGCTGCTCCTGGGTCTGTCCCTTCCCTCTGCTGTCCCCAGGAGCTGGGACACGTCCAGACAAGGACCTGGAGGGGCTGGACCAGAGAACGAAACGGGGCTGGGAAGGNAGAATTGTCTGGCCTGATGGAGTCCCCATCCCTGGAGGGGATTTTTGTTCCTGTTTGTGTTTTCCAATAATCCAACAGAATTCTGCTCTCCTGAGGTGCTTATGAATCCTAATTTGAAAATGTTTAATCTAAAAAAAAGTAAAATATAGAAATTTGTTCCAGCTGCCAGAAACAGGCGTGTAAAAAGGTTCAGGAAGTTGCAGAATCCCAGGATGGTTTGGAAGGGATCTTAAAGCTCATCTCATTCCATGGCAGGGACACCTCCCACTGTCCCAGGCTGCTCCAACCTGGCCTTGGGCACTGCCAGGGATCCAGGGGCAGCCACAGCTGCTCTGGGAATTCCAGCCCAGCCAGGAATTCCCAAATCCCAAGATCCCATCCATCCCTGCCCTCTGGCAGTGGGAGCCATTCCCTGTGTCCTGTCCCTCCATCCCTTATCCCCAGTCCCTCTCCAGCTCTCCTGGAGCCCCTTCAGGCCCTGCAAGGGGCTCTGAGCTCTCCCTGGAGCCTTCTCCTCTCCAGGGAACATTCCCAGCTCTCCCAGCCTGGCTCCAGAGCAGCTCCAGCCATAAATGGATTCCCATTAATGGAAGTACCCACATCCCATTTTATGGAAGTTTCATCCATGCTGCTGCTGTAAAGGGACTCCAAGAACTGTCCCAACAGGAATTTTTTTCCCCACTAATTACACGACCCAAAATCATGTGCAAAGTCTTTCAATGAAACGGAGATTTCTGCTTTATTCCCCTTTATCCGCAATATCTCATCTTACAAATAATTATTCCATTCGGATCCCTGTATCTGAAATACACGTATCTGAAATATAAGTATTAAATATCTTGTGGGATATGTAATAATATAACTGAGATTTAGAAGGAACCCAGATGTTTCTCCAGTATTTCTGACCTCCTGCAGCACTCCTGGCTTTTGGAGCCCACAGCAGCCACTGGAAAATGGGAATTTTTTCCCCCCTCCTTCAGATCCTTCTCACAAAATGCCCTTTGTGTGTTTGGGGTTTGCCTGCTGCTCTAAATAATTTATAAATTCGTGTTACAGGAGACACAAAAATCTGTCAGGAGCAGGAGCTGCCTGATTTGCCTTCCTGTTCTGCCACCAGAGTAGAAAATGCACCAAGGGCTGGGGAAAGTTGCCATTATTTTCTTCAGCTTTGTTTTAGAACCAACTGGAGCTGCAGAATGGGGTCAGAAATCTGGAATTTTAAAGTTGTCTCCAAGAAATGTGCAATTATCCAATTCGCAGCTGCAGGGTGTGGAGAACACAATTTTTAAACTCTAAATTACCCCTAAAAATATTCCTCAGTTTTTAAACCACAGCAGGATCTCCCTTTCCCCTCCCTCCAGACATTGCATCCTTCCCTTTGGAAATATTGCTCCTGGGGGAATTTTTCCTCAGGTTTGATGGCAAATCCTGGTGTCTGCAGGAATTCCGTGACTCTTTGAGCACCTTGGTGGCATTAACGGGGCACAATCCCTAAGGAAAGTATCCCCAGTGCTTCCCTGAGCTTCAGTTCATAAAGCTGTGGAATGGTTTGGCTTGGAAGGGACCTTAAATC
>VWZP01007711.1:47326-69832 GCA_013396995.1 Dicaeum eximium | reverse complement strand
ATCCATCCCCACAATGGGTTTATATCCCAATATCCCAAATCTTCACTGAGGCAGCAAATCCATGCTTTGGAATTGTCAGGCTTGCAGAGATCTGCACGATCATTATCCCTTGCTGGGGCAGGAAAACTGTTGGAATTTTCCATTTCTCTCCAGGCTCAAAACCAAGATTTCCCAGGGATGTGGAGGAGGGAGAGGATTCCTGGAGCTGCCTTTTTCCAGGCTCTGTGGCTGTCAATTCCTTGGCATTTGTTTTCTTACTGGAAACAAAGAGCTGCTCCATGAATGCCAGATCCGATCTGGTGGTTTGCATGAAATTTGAAATCCTACGGAAATTTCCAGTCCCGGGAATGGAGTGAAAAGGTTCTGGAGCCATCCAGGAAGAGGTGACAGAGGTAATATTCAAATACTGGATTTTGGAGAAGAAAGAGGAGGTTCCCAGCTTGGATCCTTAGCTCCAGGAGAAACTGACTGGGAAGAGGAAGGCAGGAGGTGAATTCCAAGCCTGACCATGGAATAGAGTGGTCAAGCTGGAAGAAGGTTATGGAGGAATAAAAAGTGCAGAAAATGGAAAAAAACCCAAGAGCAACCCTTAAAAACCACGGGAATAGGACAGCCATGACCTCCAATAAGGCCAAATCCAATAAAGCCAGAACTGGGAGGGAAGATCCTTTGGGAAATGAGCCCAAATGAAAAACGGAGTTCAGGGAAGTTGGCAGCTCTTTAAAAAAGCACAGGAAAAATCCATCCCTGTGCCGAGGAGCTGCAGGAAGGGTGGGGAGGGACCACAGCAGCTGAGTCCAGGGCTCTTCGTTGGCTTGGAGCAGAAGGAATTGCACAGGGAGCAAGAAGTGGCTCAGCTGGATGTGGAACGGAGGCTGGGAGAAGCTGAGGGACAGGGAAGGGAAAAGCGGGAAAGGAAAAGCGGGAAGGGAAAAGTGGGAAGGGAAAAGTGGGAAGGGAAAAGCGGGAAGGGAAAAGCGGGAAGGCAAAAGCGGGAAACTTCGGAGTCAGCGCTGGGTGAGTGCAGAGGGGGCTCCCAGCTGATCCTCCAGGGATGGCTCCAGCGCTGCCCTTCCTGCTGGGAACAGCAACAGAAAGAGGGAGCAGGTTTTGGGGGATTATCAATAAGGTTCCTGTTGCTGGATCAGGGTGGTTTGATGGAATCACGGAATCCTTGAGGCTGGAAAAGCCCTCAGGTCACTGAGTTGCCAAGCACTGCCCAGGCCACCGCTGCCCCGTGTCCCCAAGTGCCACATCCACAGGGCTTGGAGATCCCCCCAGGGATGGGGAGTGCATCCCTGCCAGGTCCTGGCATTCCAGGGGGGTCTGGAGCTGGGAGAGGCAGGGAGGGAGCAAACAGGGGCTGAGTCCCACCCTGAACGCTGCCCTGTTGTCCTTGGTGCCCCAGAGCAGGTCACAGTCACTGGGGAATGCTCTGAAGAGACTTCAGCTGGTTGGATCTCCTGGTTCCAGCTCCAGGAGTAGCTCAGTCCAGAGCAGGAATTCCTGTGCAGCCCATTTCCATGGAATCAGGGAATATCCTGATCTGGAAAGGACCCACAGGGATCATCTCAGCCCCAGCCCAGCCCCCAACAACCCCACCCTGTCCATCCCTGGCAGCGCTGCCCAAACCCTCCTGGAGCTCTGGCAGCCTTGGGAATGTCACCATTCCCTGGGGAGCCTGGGCACTGCCAGCACCCTCTGGGGGAGGAACCTTTCCTGATATTTATTCCCTCCTGCTCCAGCTCCCTTCCCTTTATGTGATACCAGCATCCAGGTCCAGCATCTTCCATCTGTGGCAGCAGCACCTCCGAGTGATTTTCTCCTCAGAAAATTCCTCCCAAGAGCCCCAAGAAGATGCTGAGCAGCCCTGAGGAGGAAACCTCTGTGAACCACGCCGTGCCTCGCTTTTCTTCGGGAAAAGCAGCCCCGTGTGAACATTCCTGATTTTATTTCCCGCTGCTGTCACAGGGAGCTGCGCCGTTACAAATAGGAAATTAAATCAGGGGGTGATGTAAACCTGCCGAGGAGAACAGGCAGCTGTTATGGTTCTTTATTGCTTTTTTCATCTGCTGTTGCATTTTGCCATCGTCTGGTGCTCAGTGAAGGGTGTGATTTATTCATAGCAGGCTCTGGCACAGCCGGGGGGGTTGTACAATAAACCCCTGACAAGGCCCGTGCCAAGAGCCATTAGGAGGAGAGAACAATAATGGAGACACAAAGTATTTACAGAGCGAGTTGGCTTTAATTTAAAATCCTTTACTGAGGCTTGATGATAATTACATCACGTTGCTGACAGGCCCTGCTTTGCACCATGGCGTTAAAAAATCGGGCGAGAATCGAAACCTCCCGTAGAGGCTGCAAGAAATTCCTGGGATTTTAAGGTCATTGAGGCACTCGGGCATTGCTGCCAAGAGACAGGTTTTTCCTAAATCAGTGCCAGGCTGGCAGAGGGGCTGGAAGGACAGGGATGGGTTTGATGTGGTTGTTGGGATGGATCCTGATCCAGGGTTTTGCTTTCTCCTCTTCCTTCTCCTTCCCTCTCCCTCCCCATCCAGACGTGTTTGTTTATAGGTTTAAAGTATCTGTGTTTTGGATGTAAAATGGATTTTTCTCCTTGTGAAGCCCCTTGCAGGGCCTGAAGGGGCTCCAGGAGAGCTGGACAGGGACTGGGGACAAGGGATGGAGGGACAGGACACAGGGAATGGCTCCCACTGCCAGAGGGCAGGGATGGATGGGAGATTGGGAATTGGGAATTCCTGGCTGGGCTGGAATTGCCAGAGCAGCTGTGGCTGCCCCTGGATCCCTGGCAGTGCCCAAGGCCAGGCTGGAGCAGCCTGGGACAGTGGGAGGTGTCCCTGCCATGGAATGGGATTGGATGGGATTTAAGCCCCTTCCCACCCAAACCAGTCTGGGATTCTGTGGGAAAGAAGAGCAGTTGTGTCATCCCCAAAGGGTGGGAATCGGCCATTTCATTTTTCCCTCAGTTTCCCAAATCTGTGACTCCTCCTGCAGCATATCCTTGGGGAAAAACCCCACCACTGCCCAAGGCAGGAGAAGCAGATTTCCTTCCTACAAAACCCTGGCAGGGCCCCGTGCGGGGGCAGCGCTTAAAGGGTTAACGCCAGCAGCTCTCCCAAAATCCATCTGATGTCGTTTTCCAGGCTGTTTTTGGAGGGAATGGAAGGGAAATTCCAGGAATGCCGGCGGTGAGTGCAGTTGCAGGGCACTGACGAGGGAGAGCAGCAGATCCATGCTCAGCTCCCAGGAGCCTCAGGACAGGGGCACCAGGAGCAGCCCCACTCCGGGATCTCCATCCCTACAACCCCACCTTTGCTTCCCTGGAATCCCAGAGACGTAAGGAATCGTTAAGGACTCTGGAAAACACATTTGGGAGAGCAGCAGGAGGAGGAGATGTTTGTAAATCCAGCAGGGGGGAAAAAAAAAGCCTTTAATTAGCAGCCAGCCTAATGAACGGAATCTTCCTGGAAGCAAAATCCATCTCCAGGCTTCCCAGTGGGAATTCTGTGTTTACTGGCCCTCCTTGAAAGGTTTGAGCATCCTTTTGTGGGAAATTATAGCTCTCATCTCCAAAGGGAAGCTCCTGGCCTTTACACAGGATTTGTGGTGGATCCAGCAGATTTTGTCTCGCTGCCTGCTCAGATCTCCAAGCTGGAAGCCTGGGAATGCTCTGGGGTGGGAATTTATCCTGGATGAACCTTTGGTCTGACCCAGTATTGTCATTTTTATGTTTTAATAGAAATTTTAATATTGAAATATTAATATTAGGTTAATATTTCCTATGGGTTTTCATCAGCTTCTCATAATTTAATCCCTTTTATAGAACATTTCCTTGGATTTTCCAGCAGCTGACCTGGAGATGGAAATAACTGGATAACCCTGCTTGGTCTCCCAGGACTGGAAAAGATGTTGAGGGTGATTGTTCCAAAATTAACAAATTAATTTGGACATCAGGAATTCCGTGAAGAAGGGAAGATTTAAAAAATGAGTGGTTGGGTGTTGAGGCACAAAAACTCCTGGAAATTCAGGAAGATGCCCCTGATGGGAGCTCCAAAATCCTTATTTGAGTAGAAAATCCATTTGGAATTTTTAATTGAATGTTAGTTTTCTTCTAAAAAAAAGCAAAGAGAAATCTCCAGCTCCTCGTGAACTCTGAAATGGTGGGGGGAGGATTTTCCAGGAATTTACTCAGCCAGAGTTCTCTTGGTGTTCCCTTCTTAAATAAACCAGAGAATTCCAGGCTGGTTTGGCTTGGAGGAGACCAATCCCACCCTATCCAAATGCTCCTGGAGATGTGGAAACCTTGGGAATCCCCCAGGAGCCTGGTCAGAACTTATCCCTGAAATCCAACCTAAAACCCTTGAAAATTCCCCACAGCTGAGCTGGAATCACACAAAGAGAGGGATGAAAGCTTCCAAAGGAAAGCAGCATTGAGTAAATTCCATGAAAATCCTGAATTTTCAAACTCTGGATGCTGAAATCTCCCTCTGTGCCCTTCCTGGTGTAATGCTGGAAATGTTTGGGATTTAATTCCTTCCTTGCTGTAATAAAAGGTGGAGGAGGAAGAAAAGCAGCTCTGAAAAAGTGGGAAGAATTTTGGCAGCGGGAAGGGAAGGAGGAGGAATAAAATTCCCGCCTATTTTGGAAGGGCTGACAGAAGCAATTAGCACTTGGAAGGAGGTGGTGGCAAATCAAAGCCACTCCTGAGGTGTCCTGTGCTGCAGTCTGGGTTAGCTGCGGATCAGGTCCAGGGTACAGGAACAAGAGAGGCTTTTGCAAGGTATCCACAGATGTTTAATTCCACAATTGTTTAATTAAACATTAAACAATGGCCAGATGTTGAAGGTCTCCAGCTTTTTTATTGGGGATGGGTCAGGTTGAGAGGATGATGGACTTGTCTTTCCAAACAAGCCGTGGGTCTGCTGGCAGACAGAACCAGCACTGAGGGATAAAAGAAACAATGGGGAGGATTCCACTGATTGGTGAATGGAAAGGATATTTGCCTTTACAAACAAACTGTGGGTTTGCTGATAAATGAAATTGGGTGTTGGAAGATGAAAGGAACAATGGGGAAAAACTCTAAAAATTCCATGAGAATTAAACATTAAAAAGTGGGGTTATACATGAGAGGGGATCAGGCGTTCTGGGCAGTCTGTGCCTCTCAAGTGCCCCAGCCAGTGGGGAAAGAGAGAAGGGAAATGGGGCTGGGAAATTGGGATAAAAAGGAGGAAATTGGGATAAAAAGGAGGGAATTGGGATAAAAAGGAGGAAATTGGGATAAAAAGGAGGCTGCGTCCTCCAAAAATCTGAGAGACCCCAGGGGAATGCCCCATGGCCTCTCCCTTTATTGGAATAAAATAAAAGAGACTCCTCTGTCTCCTTTTTGGACACAAACCTCTGATGTTTGTGGATTAATTTTCCTAACACCTCCCAGGATCTCCACATCCTGAGCTAATCCTCCCAGGATGGGGAACTTCTCCAAGGAACATCTTAACAAAGAATTTTTATGGGAACGATTCTAAGGATCGGGATAAAAACATGCCAAGCTCTTCCAAGCTGAAACCCTGGGAGTGTTAAAATAACCCTCAGCCAGTTCTGTGGAAATCTCAATTATTTTCCCTTTGTAGCTCAAAAACTCAGCCCAGGGGCTGCTCCAAGGCCTGGAAAAGTCAACAAGAGATTTTCCAGAACTCTCCAGAGAGCTGGATCAGTGTTTGGGGCCCAGCTGCAAAGCCTTTGAGCTTTGTTATTTTTGAGGTGTGCCAAAATAAGATTTAAATATTGGAAACTTGTACCTGGGAGTTACAGCTTGGGGCTCATTTTGATAAGATTTTGGTAAGACTTTTGGGCTGATTTTGATGAAATATTCAATCAAACATAAACCTATTTAAGTAAGGCCAGGTAGGGTTTCAGTCCAGTTTTTCCATTGCATTGCTGGATTCTCCTGGTCAGCACTAAAACCATTCCCAGGCCTGGTTTTTTCTTTGCTTTCTCCATTTTTAAGTCATTGACTCCATTAAAAAAAATCGGCAGGAACAAGGGGAAAAGCGAACAGGGAAAACCCAGGGTGGGAATTAATGACCTGTTTGAAAAATACGGTGAACTATTTCAAAGGCTGAATATTTAGGTGCAGATACAATAAACACCAATTATTAATGCAAGGGGAAAAAAACCCATTAAAATTACATTTTCCCTGACAGTTTTCCTATACCTGCTTGAAGAAAACTCTCTCCTGATGCCATTCCCAGTGGGAACAGCACTTCCATTGTTTGATTTCCACCTCAAAGGAATCTCTACATCAAAGGTCAAAATTGTCAATAGTTAAGCAAAGTAATTAATTAGCTCTTAGGATCACTGCTAGAGCACAATTTTAACATCATTTTTCTTTCATTCCCTCGTGTCCAGCAGCTCGAGCAACTTTTTTTACAAGTTCTGTGTTCCAGAAATTTAATTGCACTTTTATTGTTGTGTTCGGAGTTAATTATACAGCAAAGCAGGTTTATCTCTTCGATATTAAATCAAGCAAGTGCTCTTGGAACAATCAATTGATATTTAATTACAACAGAGAAGCTGCCCTATTAAATCTAAATTAAATGCTCATTGAAGACTATTAAAGTGTTACCAGACCATCAAACAGCAAATGCTATCCAATGCTGCCCAAAGCCTTCTGTGCTTGGTTTTCTTTGGAATCCTGAGCAGCAAAACTGACCTCAGATGACATTTCCTGAAATTTTCGGTGAATTCCGAAGGAAAATTTCCTTCTCCAAGTTTGTTTTACTTAATGAAAGGGAGCAACAAAATTGAGGCTTTTTTGATGTCTTGCAGGGTTGGTGTAAGAGTTTGGAGGGGGAGGATTTGGGAGAAGCTCGAAGTTGAGCATGGAAAAGGCAGGAGAGGCCTCACCAGGGATAATCATGGAACCATGGAATTTGGATTGTTCCATGGTTTGGGATGGAAGGGACCTTAAATCCCATCCAGTGCCACCCCAGCCATGGCAGGGACACCTCCCACTGTCCCAGGCTGCTCCAACCTGGCCTTGGGCACTGCCAGGGATCCAGGGGCAGCCACAGCTGCTCTGGCAATTCCAGCCCAGCCAGGAATTCCCAATTCCCAAGATCCCATCCATCCCTGCCCTCTGGCACTGGGAGCCATTCCCTGTGTCCTGTCCCTCCATCACTTGTCCCCAGTCCCTCTCCAGCTCTCCTGGAGCCCCTTCAGGCCCTGCAAGGGGCTCTGAGCTCTCCCTGCAGCCTTCTCCTCTCCAGGGAACATTCCCAGCTCTCCCAGCCTGGCTCCAGAGCAGAGGGGCTCCAGACTAAATCTTCCTGTTCTCCTCTGGACTTGCTCCACCAGCTCCACCTCCTTCTAACTTGGGATCCTGGGGCAGGAGGCTCAATCCCGTTATTCCTTCCTCCTTTCTGCATCCACAAGATCCCAGAGCATCCAGCTCACCAGAGCGATGTTAAATCCTTCCAGCATCCCAGCTCCCGTGGCTGAGCCCATTCTCCATCCCCACCCCTGTGAGGGGATCCTGCTTTATTCCCAGCCTTTCTCCTGGTTGAGGGAGTGGGATTCCTTCTCCCACTCTGGAAGAATTCCTGCTGAGCACTGACAGAGCTGTGACAGCAAAGCCAAAGGAGATCCAAGGAAATTGAGGGTGCAGCGTTGATTTTGATTAATGGGGCACCATGTTTAAACCAGGAAGGGGATTTTTTTTTTTTTTTTTTTTTGAAAATCCTAAAGCAAACAGTGCTTAAGTTAAATTGCCCAGAGGTTTTCATGCAGGGTGATGTGGGAGGCATTTAAGTGACAAATGTTTCATCTGGAAAGAGAAACTCCATTACTCAGTGTGAGCCATTACTTGGGATGAGTTACGGGTCATCCATCAGTCAATTCCATAATGGATCATCCATATTCATGCCTGGCCCTCCTTACAGCAGGGATGTTAATTTTGCTTTCCTTGACTTGTTTTCCATCTTCATTTCCCTGAGCTCCCGATCTGAAGCGAGTGGAGATTCCTGTTTGCTCATTTTTATAGGATCTGTTCAGAGTGGAGGGAGCTGCAAACCCTCAGGAACATCCAGAGGGCTCTGGGAAGGTTTTCCCTCTCAGAAAAGCTGGGATTGGGGTTGGGCACTTGCCAGGGGCACTGAGAGAGCCCATCCCAGAGAGAAGAGATGGGAACTTCCAGTTTGAGGTGCATTTCCACTCAAAATGCATCTGATTCCAGCAGAATCTTGTGTCTGGCTGCAGGTGTAACGTGGATGTGTTGTAGGATAGGAAAAGGAAATGAAGAGTTTTATATTTTCCCCTTTCATTTCCTGCCCTGAGGTCAGGTTGTTCTTTCATCCCTCAAGCTGTGCCAGGGGAGGCTCAGGTTGGCCATCAGGAGCAATTTCTTCCTGGAAAGAGTGGTCAGGCCTTGGAAGGGGTCATCCATCAGGCAATTCCCTAAGGGATCATCCATATTCATGCTCGGCCCTCCTTACAGCAGGGATTTTGGTTTTTTAGTTTTGGTTTTCCATCTTTTTTTAGTTTTAGTTTTAGTTTTGGTTTTCCATCTTCATTTCCCTGAGCTCCCGATCTAAAGTGAGTGGAGATCATCCCTGTTTGCTCATTTTTATAGGATCTGTTCAGAGTGGAGGGAGCTGCAAACCCTCAGGAACATCCAGAGGGCTCTGGGAAGGTTTTCCCTGTCAGGAAAGCTGGGATTGGGGTCGGGCACTTGCCAAGGGCAGTGATAGAGCCCATCCCAGAGAGAAGAGATGGAAAAATACAGGGAATGTGCTGCTGAGCCCAACCCTGAGACTCCTGTGCCAATCCCCCTCCTAAACCGAGCCTAAAATGACAGGGCAGATCTGGGAATTTATTGAGTTTATTGCCTTGGCTTTATAGAAAAATAAATTCTTACCTGAGGCTGCCATTGCCTGTCTCAATCCCTGCCCCTCCTGGTGTTCCCAGATCTCCCAGGAGAAAATTCCCAGTTCCTTGCAATTGTTATCTTGGAGGGATGGTGGTTTCTCTACTCAGGTGTGCAATAACCTCAAAGTTTTTTATCAAAACGGTGAAATTGAACTTCTCCTTCTACCACCATCATTTTGAAGTGTCCTGGAATTTGTTTAATGGAAACTGAATGTGGTAATGAGGAGTTGAGTGGGAAAAGAACCCACTTGGCTGAAACAGAAACCGTTTCAGTCTTGGGTTTTTCTTTCAGATCTTCTGAAATAAAAGAGAAGATAATTGACAGCAGCTTCTATCACGAAGAACAGGTATTTATGTGTCTGCTAATAATTCATGGGATGGAAAATCAGGCACATCCATTGAAAAAAGAAGGTGAAGGAATGAACTCCCACTCACTCCAAGAGTTCACACCTTGCTGAACACATTTCCTTCCAAGCCTCTGTGTGTGCATAAACCTGATTTTTTACACTGCAGTCACCTGGGGTTTTATGTCTCTGTGTCACGTTCCCCTGTCCACAGGAGATGAAAATGTCCCCCTCAGATACTGCCACCAGCTCAGCTCATTCATATTCATCATTACCTTTTGCATTCTGCCTTGCAATTAATTTCCAGCCCACATGAAAGTGCTTCTGTCTGAGCCCATTTAATTGGGTTTCCAGGTAGACATTCCCTGAGACACTTCTGCCACTTCTCTCCAAAATCATTCTGATTCCTTGAGTTTGCTTTGATAAATCTATTGGAAGAACAATCAAGTTGGATAGAGAGGGATCCTTTGGATAAATTCTCCTGTCAATGCTCTGCTGAGCTGCTTAAGGATGAAAATATCTCAATTATTCTGTGTGTGGAAGGAGACTGCCTCAAAAACCTGGTTTGGTGGAAAAAGTTCTTGGCTGTACTGTCACCCACGGAGCTGGGGGGTTAAGTGTTATCTGAGCCACAAATTTCCCATAAAAAACTCATCTTGGATCCCAATCTGTGTTTGGAAAGAGAGCGGGAATAGGGGAAGGGTTTGGGAGAACTCAAAGTGCAGCATGGAAAAGGCAGGAGATGCCTCACCAGGGATAATCATGGAATAGGCTGGGTTGGAAGGGACCTTAAATCCCACCCATCCCACCCCAGCCATGGCAGGGACACCTCCCACTGTCCCAGGCTGCTCCCAGCCCCAGTTCCCAACAGGGATGGTGCTGGATCCTGGATCCCTTGGGAACAGATCCATCTCCTGTCACTGGATCCCCAATCCCTTGGGAACAGATCCATCTCCTGTCACTGGATCCCCAATCCCTTGGGAACAGATCCATCTCCATGCGCTGGATCCCCAATCCCTTGGGAACAGATCCATCTCCTGTCACTGGATCCCCAATCCCTTGGGAACAGATCCATCTCCTGTCACTGGATCCCCAATCCCTTGGGAACAGATCCATCTCCTGTCACTGGATCCCCAATCCCTTGGGATCAGATCCATTTCCTGGCACAGGGACTGTGCTGGAAGGAGCAGCAGAACAAACGTTCTCCTTGTGCTGGCTGGGTTCGGAGCGCTCCAAACCTGGATTTCTCCTCCCTCCCTGCCCAGTTTGGTGCTCGGTGGTGCCCTCTGCTCTCACCTTCTCTTCATCTCCTCATCTTTGGCTTCCAGAAATAACAGGAGAGAGCAGAGGCAAAAACTGTGCCGGGAAGGAAAGAAAAGAACCCAATCCAGACATCAGCCCGGGGAGATTTTCTGGAAAATTCATCTTTCAGGGAGCACATTCCATCTCCAGCCATGGCTTTGGGATGGCTCTCCATGGAACGGGTTCTGTAATTCCCTTCCTGATTTTTTACAAACACTTCAGCCATCCCTACAAACGTGAGGTTTCCCAGAGCAGCTGTGGCTGCCCCTGCATCCCTGGAAGTGTCCAAGGCCACGTTTGGAGCAACCTGGGATACTGGAAGGTGTCCCTGCTGGAAATGGATGATCCTTAAAATCCCTTCCAATCACCCTGGAGTTCTGGGATCGGGCTTTGCCACGCCAGGTGTGTGTGAGCAGCCATAACGTGACAAACCCATGAAAATAAGGATTTTTTGGGACTTGAGGTGGCTCATAAAGTTTGGAGAGTGGCAGCAACACTAAACAAAATCGACAATTTACTACAAATTACCTTTATCCTTGTTTATTTCCTTTCCAAGTGTGGTTCGTTCCAAGTTACAACTTCTTTATTGAGCCCACCGTGAACAAATTTTACACCCCAGCAACAACAAATTCAAAGCCTGTGGCCTTCCCCAGGGAGCCCAGCCTGGGCATTTGCTGAATTGTGGGGATTATTGGGAAAATCTGATCAGGATTTGGCTGGAAACGCAGCAAAGGTTCCCGGAGCTGGCTGAGTGATTGTTGCAGAAATAATCCAGGTGGGGCGTTCTGCTGGAGTGTTTGCTCCTAATTGTCCTGCCCTTCTTCAGCTGGGCTTGATGAGATTTCTCTGCATAATTAAAAGGCCCTCAAGGAAAAGGAAAATAAAATAATCAGCAAATTAATCTGGAGGACAAGGAAATGCTGATCGTTCCTAGCACCTTAATTCGTTTAAAATTCACTTTTCTGTAAGGTTTTCCCTTCATAACTGTGAGGTAATTAGAAACGACTTTAGTCTGGTGTTAATGCACAAAGGCTTTTTAGCCCCATCCTGAATTTCTTAATATTTTAAGGAAATTTCCTCGAAATTAAGTTTAAAAATAACTGAAAAATTAATTTTTTGTTTCCTTCAATTTTAAGGCAGGGAGTGGTTTCTTTAGGAAGCACGGAGTGATGTGGAGGCTGAATCCTCTCTCCTGTATCCTCACACTTTGGGAAAACAACTGGATGTGAGCTGAAGGATTCTGGTCACTGCTGCTGCTGCTGCTGGCTGGACATCCCGCTGGAATGGGGTTTTTCTGGGATCTTCTGGGATTGGGAAAGAGCTTCACAGGAAATCTTTTGTTTCTTTCTTCTTATTAAAACCAATGTGCTGCTTATTTGGAGGGGAAATGGGACTTGAAATCACCACCTCAGGACTGGAGGATCAGGGTTAGATGGGATATTGGGAATTCCTGGCTGGGCTGGAATTCCCAGAGCAGCTGTGGCTGCCCCTGGATCCCTGGCAGTGCCCAAGGCCAGGTTGGACATTGGGGCTGGAGCAGCCTGGGACAGTGGGAGGTATCCCTGCCATGGCTGGGGTGGCACTGGGTGGAATTTGAGGTTCCTTCCCACCCATACCAGTCTGGGATTCTGGGATCTCTCTTCTGAGGCTCGCCAGGACACCAGGCAGGGGTGACATGGGACAGGGATCACATGGGACATGGGACATGGGACAGGGATGTCCCCATGGCTCCTGTGCAGGGGGTAGAAGATGGAACTCGTGAAGATCAGGAGGACGTGGGATGGTGGGAGCAAATCTCCCCCGGGAAAGATCTGCAGAGCAGAGGGAGGGAATCGGCTGGAGGCTCTTCCAGCACAGAATCCTCCTGGAAGCTGCTTTGCCTTGACCTGCATCCCACCGAAGCTGAGGACATTCCTTCACTGGGAATTCAAGGCAAAGCATCCCAAATCAGCCTCCAGTCGAATTCCCAATGATTGGAAATTCCCAGTTTGATGGGAATTCAACTGGATGCTGATTATTCATTATTTAATAGCAACTGAAAGCTTCTGGATGCCTGAAGGGATGATTTCATCACCACTCACGAGGATATTGTTCCATGCAATAAAGAGACGATTTTAGGGTCAAGATTTTCCTTTAACCAGGAGCCAACACAGTTCAACAATCCTGAGACTCTGAGAACTCTGGATTTTACGGAGAATTCCTAACTGTACTTTCAATTAAGCAAATTAACACTGAACACTGATATGAAGACTTCAAACCTGGTATCAAATCTTCCTGGGTTGGTGCTTCTGCCCTTGACTAACAAAGGAATTTTGGTTGTGCTATTCTGCCCAGGTGGCTGCAAATTCAACTTTTATTTTAATTAAACTTTTAATTTTTATTATTTTTTATTTTAATTAAACTTTTATTTTAAACTTTTAGTTTTAATTAAACTATTACCCCATGTTAATTAGCAGATAATTGCACCTGCTCTTTGGCAGCAGAAGGGATTTCTTGGGGCAGAAATTCCATGTTTGTTTGGAGGAAAAATCCCCCAAACAGATGAAATACTCATGGACAGGCTGAGTTGGGCCCTTTCTTTGTGTTTTGCTCAGACATGGAGAGGTTTTGGGGTGAGAAGTGTTTTATTTTCTGTCTGAAAAGCCTTGTAGCCACTGAAGGTGCAAGAAATCACTGGAACGCTGTTAATGAGTGGTCAGGGAATAAAAAAAAAGCTGCTTCAAGGGAAGCTCCAGGGAAGAAATGTCTCCTGGCAGGATTTGGGATTGGCTGAGGAGCTCGTAGAGCTCGGCACTGAGCCGAGCTTATCCCTGTGAGCGAAGGGAAGGGCTGAGCCCCATTCAAATCAGAAATGCTGCTAAAATCCAAGCCAGGTCTTGTCTCTGGAAAATTCCGTGAGCTCAGAGCTCCCTAAACGATCCCAGGATGTTTCCCAAGTTGTTAACAGGTGATTTCAGCGCTCATTAGAGAATTAAAGGAGATAAATGTTCCAAAGGCACCGACCAACACGGAGGGCCCACAAAGCCCCGAACAGGATTAGCATCTCCTCCGAGTTCCTCCCCACCACAACCTTGACATTTGAGGCGGGTCAATAGATGTAAAATCGCATCGATTCGTTCGTTTTTTAAAAGCAAACTTTGCAAAGCGGCTGGGCAGCGTTGGGGAGGGAGCGGCGTCGTTAGAAAGGTTAATTGTTGTTTCAAGGCTCCGGCTGCAATCGATGGGCCCGGGAGCTCCGAGGGTTTTGTGGAGAAGCAGCTGATGGCTGCAGCTCTCCCGGCTGGAGTTTTGTTCCTCCTGAGAGGAATGAGGGGTTTGTCTTTCCAAACAAACCGTGGATCTGCTGGCAGACAGAACCAGCACTGAGGGATAAAAGAAACAATGGGAAGGATTCCACTGATTGGTGAATGGAAAGGATATTTGCCTTTACAAACAAACTGTGGGTTTGCTGAGAAATGAAACTGGATGTTGGAAGATGAAAGGAACAATGGGGAAAAACTCTAAAAATTCCATGAGAATTAAACATTAAAAAGTGGAGTTATACATTAGAGGGGATCAGGCGTTCTGGGCAGTCTGTGCCTCTCAAGTGCCTCAGCCAGTGGGGAAAGAGAGAAGGGAAATGTGGCCGGGAAATTGGGATAAAAAGGAGGAAATTGGGATAAAAAGGAGGAAATTGGGATAAAAAGGAGGCTGCGTCCTCCAAAAATTTGAGAGACCCCAGGGGAATGTCCCATGGCCTCTCCCTTTATTGGAATAAAGTAAAAGGGACTCCTCCGTCTCCTTTTTGGACATAAACCTGTAATGTTTGTGGATTAATTTTCCTGACACTCCAAAGGAAAACAAAGCAGGAACTGTCCAGGGACTGGGCAAAGCTGTATCAAGCTCCTTGACAGGCGTGGAAAACAAAGGTAATGTTATTTTGCAAAAGCCAGAGGAGGTGAAAGGATTTCTGTTTACACGTGTAACACCCAGAGCCGCTGGAAAAGCTGCTGGTGGAGGTGACAGGGACAATCCCTCGGGAAACAAGGGGCAGATGGAGGGATTTCTGCTGCTCCTCCTAAGGGACGGGAATTGTGGCACAGCAGGAGAGGTCGCTGCCCCTCCCTCCTCACTGAGGGCCTGGGAGGGAGCAGGAGCAGGAGGGATCACTCAGCACAGAATCAGGGAATTGTTTGGGTTGGAGAAACCCTGTGGATCATCAAACTCAACCCTTCCCCAGCCGCTGCCCCATGTCTCCAAGTGCCACATCCACAGGGAATTTAAATTCCCCCAGGGATGGGCACTGCAACCCTCCCTGGGCAGTCCCAAGGCCTGAGCACCCTTTCCATGGGGAAATTCCTGCTGGGCTCCACCCTGAGCTCCCCTGGCCCAGCCTGAGGCCGTTCCCTCTCCTCCTGTCCCTGTTCCCTGGGAGCAGAGCCCGCCCCCCCCGGCTGTCCCCTCCTGGCAGGAGCTGTGCAGAGCCACAAGGGCCCCCTGAGCCTCCTTTGCTCCAGGTGAGCCCCTTCCCAGCTCCGTTCCCTTCCCTGGACACGCTCCAGCCCCTCCAGGCCCTCCTTGTCATAGGAGGCAAAGAACCTCGATGTACCCGAGCCTTTTCCTCACCTTTTCCACATCCCACAGGGGCTGGATATTTCTCCTCATCCCTCCCTTTGCTGCTGAAGTATTTACAGGAATATTTTAAAGTCCTAATGGCAGTATCCAGATTAAATTCCAGCTGGGCTTTGCCCTTCTGATTTCCTCCTGCTTCACCTCCTGACATCCTTGTTCTCCTAACTTGCCTGCTCCTTCTTCCTGAGGGTAAAAACCCCATATTCTGATTATTTTGTGCTGTTTACCCAGCCCATGCCTCAGTGTTCATGAGAATTCCATCCTGGCTCTGGGTGGAAATCAGGACACAGTTTCCTGGAGCACAGAGGAGCGCTGGCTGCAGGATGGAAGTCACTCATAAATGCGTAAACTCTGAGGGGAGGAAAGCAAATTTTTTTTCCTCTCCTTTGCATATGAAGAAATGGAGACTCAAAGCGATCCCAGGAAAAGCATTCCCTGATTTTGGGTGCTGTTTTTGGGATGCCCTAGCTCTGGTTTAGTTTCTGTGCTCAGGGCTCAGCTCCTGCTGGTCCTTTCTCCTCCCTCAGTGTCAACTCCAGGAGAAAAATGTGATGACAGCTTTGAGAATTCCAAAACTTCAGTGCTAAACCACGACAGGAGATTTGTTCCGAACACAGGTGTGACTGTCTGAAAAGATGAAAATTAATTAATTATAAAATTAATGCCAGCAAAGCAGGAAGAGGAGATTCTGAGAGAATTTCCAAGTCCAAAGCAGCCTTATGGAGCTGTTCCTATGTCACCCTCCCACCATGGGGCCAACATTTGAGTGATCCCAGAACTTTTCATCCCAGGAATTCCTCTCTGAGCATCCCTTTAGCCAGGAATCCAATCCCCCTCCCCTTCCCACACTGATCTCATTGAGCTGCAATGATACAAAAGCTCCATTTGCCTGAGCTAATCTAAATAATCAGAATTATTTAACACCTTTTTTCTCTCTAGACTGAGCATGTCTAGTAAATTTTTATCCCCAGCTATCTCCCAAGGACACCTGATGAAAGCTCCTGAACACCAGGCTGAATTCCAATCATTGCTAATGCCCATTGAAACCTCAAATAGGAGATTTAATTAGATATTGCTGATTAGAAGCAGTTCTGGTGTCCCTGGCTTTATCCCCTTTCCCTTGGGATTTAACAGTAATTTGTATTTTAATAGCCCAATATTGTCCTGTTTTACAGCTCTATAAGCTCTGCTCGGATTGTAGCCATCCCCCTTGGATGGCGAGAGAAATCCCACAGGATTGTCACCATTCAGACATTCCCTGGATTTCAGTCGTGGTCCTCCAGGAATGCTCTGGGTGAAGATGGAGCCTTCCCAGTAATCCCAGTTGTTCTCTGTAGGAGTGAATGGGCTGATCATGGAACCATGGGGTCCTGGAACCATGGAGTCTTGGAATCCTGGAATGGTTTGGGTTGGAAGGGATTTTAAGGATCATCCAGTGCCACCCCATGGCAGGGACACCTCCCACTGTCCCAGGCTGCTCCAGCCTGGCCTTGGGCACTGCCAGGGATCCAGGGGCAGCCACAGCTGCTCTGGGAATTCCAGCCCAGCCAGGAATTCCCAATTCCCAAGATCCCATCCATCTCTGGCAGTGGAAGCCATTCCCTCTCGATCCTTTGGGTTTTCCTCACTTCTCTCCTTTGGGTTGTCCACATTTTTTCTCTCTGGACAATTTCCATGCCCTGGATAACTCAGGGTGCTGTCACTGCCAGGACAGACCTGTCCCATTCCTGCCCTATTCCTGGCTCTTTTCCCTCTCCCTTTATCTCCCATATTTTCCTTCCCTCTTCCTGGTCCCCTGGTTCATGCTCCTCCACCATGGAATATTTTATTTTCTCTTTATTTTCGCCTCTCCCCTCTCTCTGTTGGCTTCCAGCCCACTCTGCATTCCCCTCCTGCCTTCCAGGCAGGAACAGAAAGCTGGGATTCGCTGTGGGAATGTTTTAGGGGCTTCTCTGGAGCTGAACTACCTAAAATGGGACCCAGCATCTTCCCAGTGCCTCAGACTGGAGTTGGGACAAACATATCCATGAATAATCCATTCCCCCAAGACCTGGACGCTAACTTTGGGAATTCCCAGCTCTTCCCAGTGCCTCAGACCAGAGTTGGGACAAACATATCCCTGAATAATCCATTCCCCCAAGACCTGGATGCTAACTTTGGGAATTCCCAGCTCTTCCCAGTGCCTCAGACTGGAGTTGGGACAAACATATCCATGAATAATCCATTCCCCAAGACCTGGATGCTAACTTTGGGAATTCCCAGCATCTTCACAGTGCCTCAGACCGGAGTTGGGACAAACATATCCATGAATAATCCATTCCCCAAGACCTGGATGCTAACTTTGGGAATTCTCAGCTCTTCCCAGTGCCTCAGACTGGAGTTGGGACAAACATATCCATGAATAATCCATTCCCCAAGACCTGGATGCTAACTTTGGGAATTCCCAGTTCCAGGATGGCCTGGAAACCCCATTTTTTGGGTGTCACTGTGCACGGAAGGTGAATCATTCCCTTCAGTGCACACCTGAGCCGAGCAGCAGCTCTGCAGGAGTTTGGGAGCGGGTAGGGGTGGGAAGAGCGGGATTTTCGGAGCTGCCTGGGGCAATTTCACCGGGAAGTGACTGCAGCTGGAAGTGGAGCGGAAAACACAGCGGGACTTGGCCACTGCACACGTCCAGGATCGTCTTTTCTCCTGGCAGCCTGCACCTTGTCCCTGTTCCCTTCCAGTTCCTTAAAGGAACACCTGAGCTCTGTCCTTGTCCAAGTCCGTGCTGCCCATCCAAAACCCACGGCTTTCCCTCACTAATTCCACTTTATTAAGCAGCTTCCATCGAGTTCCAGCTGCAGTTCTATGGATTTAGATGAGCTTAATTATGTTCAGGAAGAAAAATCACTAATTTGTGGTTTGACCACAGCACTTAATCTGCTTGTACCAATTAATTCCCTGTATTTCCACTATAATTACACATTCTAAAAAAAAAACCAGTTAATTTTATGTATGAATATATATTCCCAGACCTGTCATTCCTGGTAAAACAAAGGAATATATTCATGTATTCCCCAGCCTGGGTGAGGTGTCTCTGAGTGAGGAATATGCTGAGTTTATAACAGTCTGCAGTGAAATTCCTTTGGGAAATGGCTCAGAGAGAAGTGTGGAATCATCAGCTGCCTCCGAGGCTTGTAAATGTGTCACCTTGTTTTCCTAGGCTTGTCTTACTGACACAGGAACAAAGCAGCAGCTGGGGAAATGGAATATTTCACTCCCACCTGGATATTTCTTTGGAAAATTGAGATTTCACCAGCGACGCCATGTTATCAAACAGTTAGCATCGGTCAGTGTGGGATCATTGCTGAAGAATTGGTTGAAAAAGTAAATTTTTCTACAAATATTCTACGTGGCAAAGTAGGCACAAGAGGATTTTTTGGCCAAAAAGCCTGGAAGAAATTGGATTTTTTCCACAAATAGGCTGTCTCCAAAGTGATTCCCTCCTGGATAATTCATGGAGATTCCAGGTAAATGGGTGAGGAGGAAGGAACTGCAAAGTGAAAGTAGGGTTGGATTAGATGGGATATTGGGAATTGGGAATTCCTGGCTGGGCTGGAATTCCCAGAGCAGCTGTGGCTGCCCCTGGATCCCTGGCAGTGCCCAAGGCCAGGTTGGACACTGGGGCTGGAGCAGCCTGGGACACTGGGAGGTGTCCCTGCCATGGAATGGGATGGGAGTAAGATGGGATTTAAGATCCCTTTTATCCAAATTATTCCAGGATTCTCTGCTGATCTGTGCTGTCGCCCTTGCAGAGCTGCTCCTTTGGATTTAAGGCACCTTCAGGTCTCCAGAAAAGACCAAGAAAGAGACTCTAAATCAAGGAAACCACAGATCATGGAAAGACTTTCTGGAGGATCACCCAGGTTTCCTTTGCTTAATTTCTTTCCATTATTTCCTTTTTTATACCGTAAAGTTTTCAGGTCATCTCTGCCTTCACCTGGGTGTGGACAATCCCAGCCTAAAGCAAACGTGACCGAGGCCTAGACACACTAAAATGGTACAAATTATGAACAACCTTTTGTCCTGGTTTAGGGCAAACCTTTACAAAAACTACAAATTTTCCCCTCAGAGACAGCCAGTCTGTCATATCTGCCCTTGTTTTTCTGCGTGCACTTCAGGAATACTTTAAATCTTTCCCGAATTCCCGCTAACGCAGCGGTTCCTGTGGGAGGCAGGCCGAGGCTGCAGCACCGCGGCGACGCAAGGCAAACGCTGCATTTTGGGCTGAAGCAAGACAAACGCTGCATTTTGGGCTGAATTCCAGCAGGTTTGTCATGTCTCGATCCAAGTGGAAAATGCACCCAGAGCCGTGCTTGGGAGATGTTTTATTCAGGAGGCCTCTGCTGCTCCGAGGCACAGCAAAGGCCCCTCCCCACCCCTGACAAACACATTCTGAAAGCTTTGTTGGGAGCTCTGTTCTTTCCTTGCCTTCCCCAAAGGTCTCTCATCCAACCCCTCTCCCGGGAGACGCCGCTTTCAGCTGAGGCAGCAGCAAATTCCAGCTTTTCTTGCAGCTTTTTCAGGACTTCAGGTTCGTTGCTCCAGGTTGGTCGCTCAGGGGCCTGCAGAGGATTTGCACGTTCTTCACCACGTGCTTTGCTTCCCGCCTGGAAAAGTGAGTGATTCCTGAGTTCTGGGGCTGGATCTGTGTGCTGAGCTGAGCTGGGAGCGCTGCCAGGAGTTTGGTGGGATCTGGGTTGGAATAAGTGGAATAAACCCCACCGTGAAGGTGTTCAAAGGCAGCTGGAAAAGTCCAACTCTCAGAGCCCTCTGCAAGGCAGGAGCTCCAGGAGTGCTTTGGAGATAGAGGGGAAAGGGTTTGAAGAATCATGGAGCATCCAGAGTGGGAATGATGCCTGGTGAAGGCAGACCTGGAACAGAGGTTGGGCAGAGTTAAAGAATAAAGCAGGGATTTATCACAAGGATTTCCTCCATGGATCCACCTTGGGCAGCACAAGAGCCCAGCCAGGGCTGCACCCAAGAGGAACCAAAATGGGCACAAAATGGACACCGGGCACGGCTCTGGCACTTTGATCAGTTCTGCTCCATTTGCACCTTGGAGTTCATTGTCCAATTCCAGCTTTAGCCCATCCAGTCCCATCCTGCTTGTTTTTCTCTCTTCAGCCCACGTTGTTTGTGCTCCTGGGCCTGAGGTTTGGATCATTTGTCCTTGGTCCCCAGCTGGAGAAGGAATTGTTTTGTGTCCCTGCTCTGTGCTCAGAGCTCACCATGCCCTGATATGGAGCCCAGACCCACACACTAAAGCACCACAGAACCTGAAAATAGAAAAGCTCAAACCTGAGGCATCAGGAAAGGACCACAGGGATCACCCAGCCCAGCTTCTGGCCCTGCACAGACACCCAACAATCCCATCTGTTCCTGGATCGTTTTCCAAATGCTCCTGGAGCTCTGGCAGGTTTGTGGATTAAGGCCTCCCCTTTGTCTCCTCTCATTGATTTGGGTCCTTCTGGATTTCCCTGGATCATCCTGCTCTCTCCTTCCTCATTCCCTGTCCTGCCTGGTTTGGGTGTCCACCCTGACTTGGAGGAGCATCTCCTTTTGGAGCCATCTGTTGGGTCAGCACTTGGTTTTTTTCCCTGTTTACAGAATCCCAGAATTATTTATTTTGGAAAAGCCCTCCCAGCCCATGGAGTCCCAGCTGTGCCCAATGCCCACCGTGTCCCCAGCCCAGAGCTCTGAGTGCCACCTCCAGGTGACACCTGCAGGGATGGGCACTGCAACCCTCCCTGGGCAGTCCCAAGGCCTGAGCACCCTTTCCATGGGGAAATTCCTGCTGGGCTCCACCCTGAGCTCCCCTGGCCCAGCCTGAGGTTTAATGGTTGATCTCACAGTTCTCTGGACTCACTAAAATCCCTTTGCCAGACAGAAACAGGACTGAGATGTTTTGTGGGATAAACCATATCCTGCCTCATCTATCCCAGAGAAATGGGATCTACACAAAGGGATAGGCAGGAAAAGCAGAAATAATAGGATTATTAAAATTCTAAAGTGCAAATTGAATCTTTTTTTTTCCTGAAAAACAAAAACATTGGGACATTGTGAGACCACAGAATTAATGGAGAATACCCTTATTAAATGAAGGAATTTATGGAAGACCACAGCATTGAGCACAGATTAAAACACATTCCTTATCACAGAGCTGTGTGGAGAGCATGGAATTAATCAGGGGCTTGGACTGGGAAATTGGAAAAGGAAACGAGGGAAAGGGAATCCTGGTGCTCCCTGGAGCTGAAGCAGAGCCCAGGGGAGCCCTGGAACAGGAGTCAGCAGAAGGAGTGACCTTCATTAGCCCAGTGCTGACTGGGCATTCCTGGGGCTGCCCTCCAACATCTCCAACGGAGAGAATTGCCAGGGAAAAACTTGTGCTTGGAATAAACAGCGATTCCCAGCCTGTGGGAATGGGCTGGGTCCAGAGGAGGGTCCGGGCAGCCTCTAAATGACAGAATTTGCACTTTATTGCTGACTCCCTGGCACATTATTGACTCCATTTAACCCCCAGCTCTCAAAGGGAAAAACGGGTGGAATAATTCTCTTTTTTTTCCTAGATTCTGTGCTATCCATTGGGTTTGACAGGATTTCAGTGCAGCAATAAATGGTTTTGCTTTTTTCCTTGTACTGGGCACATGGAGAAATTCCTTGTCTCAGGGAATGAACAATTGTCAGGTTTGTTTTTCCCTTGCCTGACCATTGATGTGGAGTCATTTTAGGGTGGCAGAAATGGCCCTGTCTCGCTGCCAGCACCACACAGAGCTCCCTGGGGTGCAGAGGTTCTGTCAGGAATCTCTCTGGGATAAATACCCTGGAATTAGAACATGGATCAACCTGTTCATTGAGGTGGGAATGCAATTATTGCTGATATGGAAGGAAGTTTATTCTAGAATTTATTCCAACCAAGCTGTACAATCTGAGGACAAGGGAAGGGAAGGCTGCTTGGGGAGAATTGCTGCAGGTGATTCCCCAAAAATGGTATCAGGGCTGTGTGTCAGGATGAGGGAGTGGAAGTGGAAACCTCCCGGAAGGGAGCTGGCAAAGGAAATGCTGGAATCTCCCAGGATATTGGGGGCTGTGTCCAGATCACTGCCTGGAACAATTGGAATGGTTCCACAGGTTTGTGTTGTGCATGTGATTCCTCACTTTCCATGGCGACATGGAGTACAAAACCCTTTTTATGGAATTCTTTCACCCTTGAAGGCTGTGTCAGGAAAATTAATCCACAAACGTCAGAGGTTTATGTCCAAAA
>VWZP01007711.1:5388-47227 GCA_013396995.1 Dicaeum eximium | reverse complement strand
TCAGCAAACCCACAGTTTGTTTGTAAAGGCAAATATCCTTTCCATTCACCAATCAGTGGAATCCTCCCCATTGTTTCTTTTATCCCTCAGTGCTGGTTCTGTCTGCCAGCAGACCCACGGTTTGTTTGGAAAGACAAGTCTGTCATTCCTCTCAGCTGCCAAGGCTGCTCTGTCTTCCCTATTCCCAGTGAGGAGGTCACTGGTGGTGGCAGATCTTGGACAGATCATGGAATCATGGAATAGTTTTGGGTCGAAGGGACCTTAAATTTATCTCATCCCACCCTTTTCCATGGGCAGGGACACCTTCCTCTATCCCAGGTTGCTGCAAGGCCCATTTAGAGACCAGCAACATTCCTAAACCTCTCTCCAAACAGAAACCCAGAACACTGCTGAGTTTTAAAACTTCTTTATGCAAAAATATGAATCAGTAATTTAAAATCGTAGCAGCTTTGCTAATTTTATTTCTTCCACAGAAAGCAGAATTTTTAGAAACAACAGGAAAATGAAGGGTGAAGGAAGCAGAGTTCTGTGGATGATGAGTAGCCCTGGATTTTGGGGAATTCCTCATTAGATTTTCTGGAACTGACCCCTCCCCAAGATGCACGTTAAAGACAGAATGACGGGAGTACAAAGATGTGGGTGAATCATGGAGTTATCATGGAATTACCAAGACTGGAAAAGCCCTCCATGATCAAGTCCAACCCTTCCCCAGCACTGCTCAGGCCACCACTGCCCCATGTCCCCAAATGCCACATCCACAGGGATTTAAATCCTCCCAAGGATGGGCACTCCAAACCTCCCTGGGCAGCTGTGCCAGGGCTGGACAATCCTTTCCATGAAAGAATTCTTCCCAATATCCAAACCAAACCTCCCCTGGCCCAGCCTGAGGCCGTTCCCTCTCCTCCTGTCCCTGTTCCCTGGGAGCAGAGCCCGACCCCCCCGGCTGTCCCCTCCTGGCAGGAAATTGGAGCATTTCTTATTCCCATTTTTCCAGCCTCCCTGTTTCTCAAACAGACCCCAATTTATGATCCCCAAGACCTTCTAGAACCAGCAGCGCTGTTCCATGAGCACTTTTAGCCTGGTACAAACACGAGGCTGCCTTTCATCATGGAAAATGTCTCATCCCTCTCTGCTGAGTGCCGTTTTTATCTCCCTGAATGTTTTATTTTGCAGCCTGGGCTGTTGCATCCGACGGCAGAACAGCTGCTCAATTATTTCCCGCTGTCAGCGGCGATATGAAGGGATTCAGGAACTGGACATAAAACAAAATCTGGACAATGCAGGACTTGGCTCGTTTGTGTAGAGCACGCTAAGAACGAGCCCCAGCTGCACTGAGCTGTTAATTTAAGTTATTTTAATGAGGAGAGGGAAGAAAGGGCCTCAGGTGCAGCACAAATGTGGGAAGCAACCTCCTCCAGGTGATGCCAATGGTTGGTGGCCTCAGAGCTTCCACCTGGAGCTTCATCCTGTGCTGGTCACAGCCTCAACTGGCTCCGATTTGGCAATTTTGTTTGGCTTTGAGCTTGTTCCCTTCTAAATCCCACAAAAATTCCTCTGAAAAGGCCAAGCAGGAGAGGATGGAAAATGAGACAAGAGCAGAGTTGGCTGTGATGGGATCAGGACCAGCTTCTTGTCATCTCTGCAATGTCAGGTTTGCTCTCTTGGTGCTTCTGCACTTTTTTTCATTTTTTTTCCCAGTGTGTTTTTATCAGTGAGGAGCTAAAAAGCCTGTTAGGAATGAAAATGAAAACAGAATTTGATTATCTTCCATCGTTTCCCTCACAGAAATTGTCAGGAGCTTGCAAAAAACTCGTGAGCAAGGAAAGTCCTGGATTTAAAAAATTCTGATGTGCTGCTTGTGTTCAGCTGCTCAGAAAACTAAGATCCCCAGGTGGGTTTAAAAACAAAAAGCTACCTAAAGATCCTCTTTAAAAAAGGTAAAAACAACCATTAAATCAATTTTTATTTCAATTTTTGCAGTTCCCATCCACAGAAGTTTAATTGCAGATCAATGGGGTTTAATTGGCTCCTGCTCACCTTGGAGTGAAATCCTTCTGTTTTAGGCAGGATTTGTAAAAACTCAAGTTCTCCAAGGCGGAGCCCATTCCTGCTTCTGGAGAGGCTCATGAGTGGTGGGAGGTGAAAAAGGAGGAATTTTGCCGGGTTTTTGGTGGTCCCAGCAGGAGTGGGAGCCACCCCTGGGCCCTTGGAGGGGCTCCCCTGGGAGTTCTGTGCCAAGGATGAGGAACCAGCAGGACTCTCCATTTCTCACTCTTCAGGCTGTTGTTTGTTTTTATCTTAAGTTCAGTTGAGCCCTGTCTGCACACCAGACTCAGCGTGTGAGAAAAGGCACAAAATGGGCCCCAAACACCCAAACCAAGGCACAAAATGGGCCCCAAACACCCAAACCAAGGCACAAAATGGACCCAAACACCCAAACCAAGGCACAAAATGGACCCAAACACCCAAACCAAGGCACAAAATGGACCCAAACACCCAAACCAAGGCACAAAATGGACCCAAACACCCAAACCAAGGCACAAAATGGACCCAAACACCCANGCTCCAACTCATCCCAAAGCTTTGGTAACTTTTCCCAGGGACAAAGGTTAAAAGCAGAGTTCTGCTGAGGGTCAGGGCTCCTAAAACAGGCAGAGAGACATTCCCTGTGCCCTGGATCCCAACAGAATTTTGTTGTGTTTTGATGCTGGGGTGTCCATACACCAGAAATTTTTGGGACAAATATCCATCTTTGTGCAGGATGTGTCCCAGAGTCTTCTGTAGGGAAGTACAAAGCATTGGCTGGACTTGGAGCATGGATTTCAGTATCAGAGGAGACAGAAAGTTCTTCACTCAGAGGAGCTGGGATGGAATTCCCAGAGCGGCTGTGGCTGCCTCTGGATCCCTGGAATGTCCCAGGCCAGGTTGGACATCAGGGCTTGGACAGTGGGAGGTGTCCCTGCCCTGGCAGGGGTGGGATGGGATTTAAGGTCCTTCCCAACCCAAACCATTCCAGGATTGTGTGATATCAAATCCAGGATCGGATCAGCAGCTCCTGATTTTCTCCTTTAAAGTGGAAATTCCATGTTTTTCTCTTGACGGGAAGATTTCAGGAATGGTGGATTCAGCCTTTTCTGCGCTGCTCCTTTTTGGAGATGGTTCTGTGCAGGGCTGGGGTTGGACTCGAGGATCCCTGATTCTGGGATTTTGAATGGAAAGTAGGGATTTCTGGAATGCCAGGAAGGCCATGCAGGGGCAGAGGTGGGATCTGGGGCTTCCCCTCATGGTGTGACTCCACCCCAGGAGCTGCTCAGGCTGAATTCTGGGATTTTGTGGGACCTCAAAGGAGAAAACTGTGAAAAATTCTGGATTCCAGGCCCAAACCAGAATCCTAAAGGTTTTCTTGGGGAGAAGCTGCAGCCAAAGGTGAGGCTTTGGTTGCTCTGAATTTACCCTGAGCCTGCAGCTGCCCCCAGAGGGGCCCTGAATTTTAAGTCTGCTCACAAAATACTCCCAAAGCTTCACCAGATGAAGATTTCTTGCTCTTGGCTCATGTTCCCCCCAAGAAATTCAGGAATCTCTGCATCTCACAGCTCCACAAGAACGTTTTTGCCACAGAATTTCCATGACACCACTCACTTCTCTCCTGAAACATTAAAAAATAAAATTCATTACCTTAGGCAACCATTAAATTATCAATATTTTCTATGCCTGCATTACTGATTATTTAATTTTTTGTGGGGAAGCAGCAGATTTTCCACTCCCAAATTCCCAGAATTCCCTGTCCATGCAGTCCCATTACAATCCAGTTTTTGTGCCCCATTTGTCACCATGGGAACAGCTTTGAGATCCCACACCTGGGCTGTGGCATTAATGAATAAATAAGGTGGAAAGAGCACTGATGACAAAAAAAAAAAAAAAAAAAAGGATATCCAAAGANAAAAAAAAAAAAAGGCATTCAAAAGCTCTGCAATCAGCAGAGATAACAACAGAAAAACGCATGACAGATAATAAATGAGAAAAATCTCGTCTGGAAAACTCAGCTCAGGCTCCCGTGCATGAATCCAAGAAGAATTTTCATGAGGAGAGAAATAGCTGCTGATCAGATCTTCATTTAAAGGCTGAATTCTCATAACATTTACCCGATATCAGCTCCCAAAATCTCCCAGAGGAAAACACAAACCTGGAAATGACCACCAACAGAAATATTTTCCTTTCCCCGCTGCTCTTTTCAGTACTTAATTTTGTTATTATTATTTGATGAAGTGAGGAGAAGCCCAGGAGGTGCCTCAGGCTTATCTCAAAGAAGTTTTATTAGGATCAGATTTCTCCTGGTTGGGAACGTGTCCCTGATTATGGCAGGGGTTGGAACTGGGTGGGATTAAAGGCCCTTTCCAACCTATTCTGGGATTTTAGGATTCCCTGCTATCCCTCCAGCCTAGACCTGCTCCTTCTGCCTGTTATTCCAAAGTCCAGCATCCAGTGTGGGGTTCACCACAGGGAATCAGCCACTTTTCCCAGCCCTTTTTAGGGATAAAGACTTCAAATCAAAATTTGAACCCAGAAGTTAGGCAGGATAAACCATGAACTAAAATATTTGGCTGTCGTGGCGAACTCCAACTTATGTTCCTTGGGAGAGGCCAAGGGGTTTCAGGAAAACTTTGGTGTCAGCAGTTCTGAAACTCAAAGACGCCAAAGCAGAGAACGGGAGAGCAAAAGCAGCTTCCAAAATTCCAGAATAAGCGCCGAGAGCATGACGGAATTCTGTCTTCCCTGTGTTTCATTAACAGCTGGGATTAATGAGAATCAGGAGTCCAGGAGCTCCTGATCCCGCTGTCCCAGGCTGCTCCAAATCCCATCCAGCCTGGCCTTGGGCACTGCCAGGGATCCAGGGGCAGCCACAGCTGCTCTGGCAATTCCAGCCCAGCCAGGAATTCCCAGTTCCCAAGATCCCACCCATCCCTGCCCTCTGGCACTGGGAGCCATTCCCTGTGTCCTGTCCCTCCATCCCTTGTCCCCAGTCCCTCTCCAGCTCTCCTGGAGCCCCTTCAGGCCCTGCCAGGGGCTCTGAGCTCTCCCTGGAGCCTTCTCCTCTCCACATTTGGAATTTCCTCTATCAGTGTGGAAGGGAAGCAGTGAACTCTCATGGATTTTTACTTTTCCATGGTTTTTGGATGAAGGAAGGAACAGGAATGACCTTCAGCTCTTGTAGAGAAAAGCACTTCCCTCAAATGTTTCAGCGCCAAGAGAATGTTGAATTATCAGTGCTGGACAGAGGGAATTCTGCAATCCACAGGCAATTAATTATATCAATCAAAAATGCAAATATCAATTTTTTAATACATCCCTTTAAAGAATCCAGCCTTGGATCCTCCTGGGAATCCTATCACGGAGAGAAGAAATGAGACTTAAGTTCCTCTTATTTTACACTTGGGTTTTTTTTGAAAACCTCTGATTTTTTCCTCCTGAGCGTTCATTGTTCTTGGATTTCTTGTGGATTTTTTTTCCCAGCTTCCACAGAGATTCTATTCTCTGCCAAAGCTTCATTCTGAGCTCCCCTGACAAGTGCCCTTGGATAAAGGAATTCGGGATTTTAACTGGAAAGGCAACACAAAATTTCATTATTTCACTTCCTAACTCCTTCCTTGCCCTTCAATCAATTCATTTCCTCCTCCTTGTCAAGAGGTCCCCCAGAAATCCAGGAATTTTTGATTGCAAGGAATTTTTAATAACTGTAATTTGGCATAAAAATCTGTCAGTGATGCAAGTGACAAGTGAAGGCTTGGAATTTTCTGGGATTTGGGGTGAGAGGAGCGTTCCCCTCTCTCAAATATCCTGGCATGGATCTTGGAAAGGTCCCACTCCCTAAATTGCCTGGAAGGGACCAGCTAAGACCTTTTGTCCGTGAATTTTGAGGGCAGAATCTGGCTCTTCCCATTTTTTTTTCAGATTAAGAAATTAAGAAAAAAGAGGACCACCTTGATTTCTTCCCTATTTTAATTTCACAGCATATTTTTTTCAAGGAGCCAATTATCCTTACACTTCTAAATCATCTTTTTGGCTCTAATTTTTGCAGGTCCAGTACATCAGAAATCAAAACTTTCCACTCTTCACAACAGCAAATTCATCTAAATTAAATTTATGTGATAAAAAAGAAATTATTCTGATCAAAATAATAGCCTTTAAGTAGAAACCTTGATGCCGAAGATATTTAAGGTTGCAAAACGATTTCTTTTCATTATTTACAGCTGAGCCATGAGTTTGAGTTGCATAAATTTCCCCCAAATATGAGTTTATAGAACATCCATCACGGCAGAAAAGATAAAATCAACTCATTTGACCATTATTAAAATGTGAATTACAAGCAATCCCCTCTCTCTTTTTATTGCAGTTCTTTTGTATTTCTTAAGCCACACGGAATTTAATAAATCTCTGCAGGACTTAATAAAGAGCAGGAGATTTATGCAGGTGCTGAGATATTCATTGAGTCCCCGCCGCCCCGTGGAATTGATTTCCATGGATTCCTCACCACTTTCTGTGTTTCTGGAATTCTCCCATTGCTTCCCAGAGCACGTCCAGGGAATGTTCTGGTTGTGCTGCTGTGGTGTCCGTCAGGTAAATCATGGAATTGTGGAATTGGTTGGGTTGGAGGGATCTCAAATCCCACCCAGTGCCAGCCCAGCCATGGCAGGGACACCTCCCACTGTCCCAGGCTGCTCCAGCCTGGCCTTGGGCACTGCCAGGGATCCAGGGGCAGCCACAGCTGCTCTGGCAATTCCAGCCCAGCCAGGAATTCCCAATTCCCAAGATCCCACCCATCCCTGCCCTCTGGCAGTGGGAGCCATTCCCTGTGTCCTGTCCCTCCATCCATTGGAAATCCTCTCTCTCCATCTTTCCTGGGGCTCCTCCAGGCCCTGCGAGGCCACCCTGAGCTCACCCCAAACTTCTCCTCTCCAGCTGGACAATCCCAGCTCTCCCAGCCTTTCCCACGGCAGCTGCTCCATCCCTGGGATCATCCCGGTGCCTGTTGGGTGAGGTTTGGCACAGAGGGAGTTCTGGGTGGATTAGGGGATCCCAATTCCGTGACGAGGTTTCCTCAGCCTTCCCTCCTCCCTGACCTTCGCTTTAGTCAGGCCTTGCTCTCCTGCAAAACCCCCGAGGCCTTCACCTGCCTCCGGTTTTATTCCTTGAAACTTGAAAATTTATAACTCTAAAAAAGAAAAAAACTTGAGCTGTGTAAGATTTCCTCAAGTCCGTGAATTTATCTGTTAGCAATGTCTGGCATTGAACATTTTCAGCCAATTTTAAATTTCTTTCTATTTTTTGGGCCTGCCTGTCCAGGAAAAAAAAACAAGCAAACAAAAAAAAGAGGGAGGTTGGATTGATTGATTGATTGATTGATTGATTTATTTATTTATTTATTTATTTATTTGATGTGTCATGTGCCCTTTTTGACTGTTTATTTATCTGCCTTTTTTTTTGTTATCTGTCTTTTTCACGCTTTATTTATTTATTTTCTGCCTTTTTGACTATTTATTTATTAGTTTATTTATTTTGTTATTAATCTGCCTTTGTGAGTATTTATTTATTCATTAACTTGTTATTAATCTGCCTGTGTGACTTTATTTATTAATTTATTTATTTTGTTATCACTCTGCCTTTGTGACCATTTATTTATTTTCCTGATATCTGCAGAGATATCAGGAATATTGACAGGAGCAGCACTGGCAGAGCCCAGGGAATGTTGCTGGTGGTTGGAAAAATCCGGTTTTATTCGTAGTGCAGCTCTGTTGACTCCATGGAATTCCACGTCTGCCCAAGCTTTTATAAAGCTGTTCCCACTCCTCAAAGGAAGATTGAAACTTCCCTCCCTTCCCAGAAATTCAGCAAATACATCCCAGAAAGCGGGATTAGAATCGCCCAGATGGAGAATGTCAAAATAGAAACCTTTGGAAGGAGCTGATTGAAGTTTCAGGGAAAAAAAAGAAGGAACAAGCAGCTCGTGGAGGGCACTGCTAATGAATCCCATTTTCCTGATGCTGGGAATGGCTCAGGCACGGATACAGGGTGTAATGAAATCACAGGGAAGCAGAGTTGGGGCAGACGGAGCCTGTCAGGATTTTAATAGGATTTTAATATGTTGCAAACTTTGTTTTGCACTGGAAACAGAACTGATTGTTTTGTCAAGTTTAGATCGGAATTCTGTTTGATACATCCCAGGATTCCACATTTTCCTTGCCATACACACAGGAGATTTCCCAACCAGCTGCAGAGTCCTTCCAGTGGCACTTTTGGGATTTATTTGTTGGTTTCATGGAATGGTTTGGGTTGGAAGGGCCCTCAGAGCCCATTCAGTTCCAGCCCAAATCCTCCACTATCCCAGGCTGCTCCAAGCCCCATCCAACCTGGCCTTGGACATTCCAGGGATGAGGAATTCCCAACTCTCTGGGCACCCTGTGCCAGGGCCTCCCCACCCTCCCAGCCAGGAATTCCTTCCTAAATATATCCCAGACTAAAACCTTTATTCCAAGAAGCTGGACCAGCTTCCAGTGGGGAATTCCCTCAGGAATACACAAAATTATTCCGATGGCAGCACAGAGCTCCGAAGTGACGCCACACTTGATCCAGGTGCCATTAGCAGTTTTAAAAGGAAATATCCCATCGTCTCCATCTTTTTTCCAGATGGGTGAAGCCGAGGAAATGCCAACAACACCCTCCAGGATCCCCTGTCCCTCAGGATCTGTGGTTTGCTGTCAGTATTTTCCTGGGGCTGGGTGTGATTCAAGGGAAGAACCTGTAAATTCCTTTTCTTGGGGATGCCAAAGTGTGGGACGGTGACTTCCCTTCAAAGACCTGGAAAAGGGGAAAATCCCAGCCAGGTCAAGGGTGCGGAAGAGCAAATTTTTGCTAGGGAAAAATCATAATTTTGGAATAATAGTTTTGGTAGATGTGTGTCCTTCCAGGAATTTTTTTTGTCCTGTTTTTAATTGATGGTCTTGGAGTGTAGGAAAATGAATATTTAGAGGGGAAGGAATATCCAAAGGATCTCCTGAACTTGGGGTGTTTTTATGGATCCATCCATGGCCACATCTCTGCTTTATGGACTTTTCCATTTCACTGCCCTCTCCCCAGAGCCCAGAAAAATAATGGAAGTTGTTTCATTAATTATATTTTATTTGTTTTATTTATTTTATTTTATAGCTAATATTTTATATATTATAAAAATATTTTATTTGTTACCTCTTTCCCTTTAAATAAAAGTAAATAAAATTAAATATTTTAATTAAATTTTTAAAATTAAATTAAATTAAATATTTTAATATCTTACTTTAGTTCTCACCTCTTTCCCTTCCCCATCTCGTAATTAAATCCTGCATTTCCATAAAAAATCCAAGCCATAATAATCACCACAGCCTGCACCTCAATTATTACAGAACTCTTTTTTTTCCATTCCCAGCTTTAAAGGTGAAAGGAAAAGCGGGATTGAGAAGAAGGATCCACAAGGTCATTTGTCACTAGGCCTAATTAGTTTGTTCTCCATCCTAACACCTGAAAAACCATTAAAAATCATTTTGAAATCAGCCTTGTTAAGTAAAATATGAGCTGTAGGGGGTTAAAAGCCGCCAAAGCACAAGGAAAATTTCTCTTTTCATCCCTGCAGATTTTTTCCTTTGAAAATACTTTGGAAAAAATGCATAGGGAGCTACACAAAAAAAAATAGGAATATTAAAATTAGGCTGACCCTGAGAGCAGGCTGGACATTTGATCCACTCCTAAAATTCAGCTCCCTCCTGATTCCCTGCTGGTGGCAGCTACAAAGGATCCGCTTTTTGAGGTAATGTGGTTTGGTTTTTTTTGTTTTTCCAGGCATTTCATTCCAGCTGAATGAAAAATTGTTTCTCCAGCACTGAAATTATCTCTGGGAATTTCACCCCTCTCCAAATATCAAAGATGAGCTTATTGAAATCTTTATTTTCAGGTCATTGAGAACTGAAATTGAAGGTTTTTATTTTTCATTTCTCAGCCCGCTCGTGGGCTCTGCGCCATTTCTGCTCCCACCAAATTCCCAGGCACGTTTTTTCCCTGCTTTCCTTGCAGCAGAGGGAATCCTGCCTGCCTGGAATGCCGATCCCATCCTCATGGAGGTTGATTTGGGTACAAAAAAATGGATCTACCTGGGATTGAGTGAGGGAGATCCATGGACACCAACCAGGGCTGGAGCCAAGAGCAGACTTGGGANCTAATATTTTATATATTATAAAAATATTTTATTTGTTACCTCTTTCCCTTTAAATAAAAGTAAATAAAATTAAATATTTTAATTAAATTTTAAAAATTAAATTAAATTAAATATTTTAATATCTTACTTTAGTTCTCACCTCTTTCCCTTCCCCATCTCGTAATTAAATCCTGCATTTCCATAAAAAATCCAAGCCATAATAATCACCACAGCCTGCACCTCAAGTATTACAGAACTCTTTTTTTTCCATTCCCAGCTTTAAAGGTGAAAGGAAAAGCGGGATTGAGAAGAAGGATCCACAAAGTCATTTGTCACCAGGCCTAATTAGTTTGTTCTCCATCCTAACACCTGAAAAACCATTAAAAATCATTTTGAAATCAGCCTTGTTAAGTAAAATATGAGCTGTAGGGGGGTAAAAGCCGCCAAAGCACAAGGAAAATTTCTCTTTTCATCCCTGCAGATTTCTTCCTTTGAAAATACTTTGGAAAAAATGCATAGGGAGCTACACAAAAAAAAAATAGGAATATTAAAATTAGGCTGACCCTGAGAGCAGGGCTGGACATTTGATCCACTCCTAAAATTCAGCTCCCTCTGGATTCCCTGCTGGTGGCAGCTACAAAGGATCCGCTTTTTGAGGTAATGTGGTTTTTTTTTTTTTGTTTTTCCAGGCATTTCATTCCAGCTGAATGAAAAATTGTTTCTCCAGCACTTAAATTATCTCTGGGAATTTCACCCCTCTCCAAATATCAAAGATGAGCTTATTGAAATCTTTATTTTCAGGTCATTGAGAACTGAAATTGAAGGTTTTTATTTTTCATTTCTCAGCCCGGTCGTGGGCTCTGCGCCATTTCTGCTCCCACCAAATTCCCAGGCACGTTTTTTCCCTGCTTTCCTTGCAGCAGAGGGAATCCTGCCTGCCTGGAATGCCGATCCCATCCTCATGGAGGTTGATTTGGGTACAAAAAAATGGATCTACCTGGGATTGAGTGAGGGAGATCCATGGACACCAACCAGGGCTGGAGCCAAGAGCAGACTTGGGAATTCCTTGGGAATTTCTTGGGAATTCCTTGGCATTCCTTGGGCATTCTTTGGTATTCCTTGGGAATTCCTTGGGATTTCTTGGGGATTCCTCGGGATTCCTTGGGAATTCCTTGGGCATTCCTTGGGATTCCTTGGAATTCCTTGCAGATTTCTTGGGGATTCCTTGGGAATTCCTTGGGAAATCCTTGGGATTCCTAGGGATTCCTTGAGAATTCCTTGAGGATTCCTTGATATTCCTTGGTATTCCTTGGGAATTCCTTGGGATTCCTTGTGATTCCTTGGGAATTCGTGCCTTGGTGAGGCTTTTCTCAGGATCTCCTCAGCTCCTCAGAGAGACCCCGCGGTGCTCCCGGGGCCTCACCCCGAGCCCGTTATCCCTGAGCTGGCTCTGGGATCCCAGAGGGATCCACTCCACTCGTGCTTTGGTTGTGGAATCACCAGCGCAGCTCCAGAGTTCCTCTTCCAAGGAAAAAGGAGCCAAAAAAACCCAAAGATGTGCAGGAAGGGAGAAGCCTCCAAAGGCGCTTTTCCACCTCGGTGCTGAGTGATCAGGGAATCATCAAGGCTGGAAAAGTCCTCCAGGATCATCAAATCCAACCTTTGGCCATTCCCACTTCTCATCCGTATTGGGCAGTGCCACATCCACTCATTTTTTGGGTTGTTCAGAGGGAGCTGCCTCAATTCCTGAGTTATTTCCCTCGTTCCATTTTCTCTGATTTAATTTTAGGCTCGGTCTGAGGTTGACCAAGGAAGTTTAGTCCACTGTACCCAGAATTACCACCCGGGGCTGGACTGGGGTGTCTTTTGGATTTAATCCCAATAAAACCTCTTCCCATTTTCCCAAGGTCTGCAGCTGTCCCAGCACAGCAGCACTGGAATAATTCCTCCCTTTTCCCCAGCAGTGGGAATTACTCTGAAATAAAAATAATCTTCAGCTTGTTCCCATGCTCCTGCTGCTTCCAAGATGGAAACGCCCAGGGAAGCGATTTCCAGTGGCAGAACTCTTTTTAATTAAAATAAAAATATTGGGTTTGGAAGCCTGGGGCATCAGCTGAGTTTTGAGACTCAGAGAGGGAAATCTTGGGTTTGGGTTTAGTGACATCTCCAGTGTGACACAACGTGGTGAAAATATCCCAGAGATCCACCAGGAATCAGGAATTCTCCACTCAATTAGAACGAGCTCATTCAAGGCAGAGCATAAATCAGGTTTTTCAAATAAATATTTCCACATTTTAGACTTAGACCTTAGAAAGTGCCCAACTTTCAAAGCTCTGTTTTCTTTATTTTGGGGATTTTTTTTCCCCCCATACTTCCTGAGATTTTTCCTGCAGCTACAGAAGTCTCAGTTTGGTGTTTTCCCAACATTTTGTAGCTTCCCAGGTGTTGTCCCATCTCTGGCAGTGCCCAAGGCCAGGTTGGAGCAGCCTGGGACAGTGGGAGGTGTCCCTGCCATGGCAGGGCTGGAATGGGATGAACTTTGAGGTTTCTCCAACCCAATCCGGTCTGGAATTCCATGATATGCAGTTAAACAGGAAAATAAATAACTGAAGTACTTACTGAATTTATTGAAATGTAATTTTCTGCCTATTGAAACAGATTTATGATGGATTCTCTCTACCAGCTTTGCCTGGGCTTTATTCCAGACCGGGCAGTTTGCAAATTCCAGGATTTTCTTGGGAATCACAGCTCCTGCCCTGTGTTGCTTAGGCTGAATTCAGCTGCTTTCCCAGGGCCTGCCTCCTTTCTAAATCAATACCATAAATACAAATTAAAAAAAAAAAATTAAATCACATATTTTTCACTGAAATATTCCCAGCTTTAGCTTTGTGGAAAAATTCCATGCTCAGGCTGGAAGGTGGGAGGTTGGGCCACTCCCAGGGATCTGAGGGAATACAATTAATCCATGAGCTGAGGGAGGGTCCTGTCAGCTCCCAAGGATCCGTAACATTTATTTCCAAGTGTTTACAGAACATCATTTGCATTTGGGAAGGTAATAAACAAACTATTGAATTTTAATTAGCATTTTCGGGCTATTCAGGGAGAAAATCCACGGATACTTCCAGGGGATTTCAGGCAATGTTGGAGGCAAAATTCCGACCAATTTTTGATGTTCTGCCATTCCTGAAACCACCTCCACAGCAGAGATTTCCATGAACTTCCCACTGCCAGGAGTTATTCCAGCAGCCCAAGAGCAGCTCTGTTGCACTCGGAATTGTTTTGTCGTTTTACATTCCTGGGAACTGCTGAGAAGGAAAATGGAATAAATAAAAAGCCCAATTTTCTGGGATGAAACCACGGCTTCAGCTGGGAAAATGATTTCTTTTTTTTTTTCCCCTGCACAAAATAAGTTTTGGATAAATAGAGCAGCGTTTTCTGTGGAATAAATAATTGTGCTAAATGTCCGTGTAAATGTTTGAGGTGGGAAAATACACAATGGGAGATAATAAATACCGGGAAATTGCTGCTCATTCCCTGGAAATGGCTTTTCAGGTGGGAAAGGGAGGGAAAATAACCCACAAATGTTTTAATATTTTAATATTAGCCCTTGGTAAACCCTCAGCCAGGTGTTTGTGTCCATGGAAAACTGGAATGGCTCCATTTAACGGGATGTTGGAAATGTTACACAGGGTTGGGACACCCGGATTCCTGAACTGTGGCTTTTCCCCTTTTAGTCCTGTTTATATCCTGGTTTTAGCTGCCCTGCCCTTGGAAATTGTGCCTTTCCCTGTTTCCTGTAGGATCCTGGAAGGCCACACTGAGGTCACCCCAAAGCCTCTCCGCTCCGGGTGAACATTCCCAGCTCTCCCAGCAGAGCTGCTCCATCTCTCCTCCCTGCCCTGGTGAGATCCCACCTGGAATTCTGCATCCACCCAGCCTCTTATTTCCTTAAGTGCTCCTGGTTTTCAGCCTTCTTGCTCTTGGAATTTGTCTCCCTCCGTCTTTCCCGTGGGATCCTTCAGGCACTGTCACCTGTTATCAATATAACAGTATAATACTGTTATCAGTGTTTTATCAGTGTTTTTACTGTATTTTTATTCAGTTCTTACTAAACTGAATAGTTTTTATATTATTTTTATCAGCCCCTTTATCAATATTTTTATCTTTTTTGTTGCATTTTTGTCAATATTTTTATTGTATTTTTATTCACAGTTTTTATTATATTGAAAGTGCTTGCTGTATTTTTATCAGTCCTTTTATTAGTATTTTGATCAATATTTTTACTATATTTGTATTCACTATTCTTACTTATTTTTATCTGTATTTTTATAATCAGTATTTTATCAATATTTTACTGTATTTTTACCCACAGTTCCTACTGAAGTTTTTACTCTATTTTTATCAGTTTATCCATATTTTTATCAATATTTTGTTATATTTTTGTTCAGTTTTACTATATTAAATAGTTATTATTATTATCATCATTATCAATAATAATGATGATAATGATAATAATAATGATGATAATAATAATTTAATAATAATAATAATAAATCAATAATAATAACAACAAAAAAAACCCCAACATAAATTCCAGCAAAGGTGATATTGACCCACTGGATTAATGATTAATTCCAAGAGATTCTGCTTTAGGAAGTGCAAAAAATATCCCAAAAATCCAAAGTTTGTGTTCATCCAGCACGTGTCAGCCAGGACCTGGGAGACTGCAACAGTAATTAAATTAAGTATTAATTAAATATCTCTAATTAGTGCTGCACAAATATTTGTAAAAGCCCAGTCCTGGAGTGCTGGAGGTGATGAACAAAACCTTGGAGCAGATTCCTCCTCCTGAAAAAAAATGGGAAGAATAAATTAAATAAATTTCTTCCCATTCCCTGCTGCCTGGCTCTTTGGGAATTGGGAGTTTTCTTTTCCTTCTGGATATGGATTATTTATTTCTTTATAAAATCACCATGGTCCTGCTCTTTTTGAGCTGGAAAAAGCGAGGTCAGGATGTGTTTCACACTGAGGGGTTTTCCAGGCTCATTCCCGGCTGGGAATGTGGCTTGGAATATCTCAGCATTCCTGGCAGTGGGAAGGGTGGGTGTTTTACACCATGTTTTATTTTAATATTTAATAACACAGATTAAAAAAAAAAATTAAAATACTTCATTCCCTATTTTTCCCCACTGGAGACTCATGGAAACTTCCCAATCCATTTAATACTGGAAATATTAATTTGGATTTTTCCCTGGTTTTGTTTTATTTGTTTTTTTGGGGTTTTTTTTAATTGGAGGATTTTGCCATTTCAAGCCTAATTGCAGCAGTAATTAATTGATCATTAATTAAGCCAATCCGGGGGACTCTGGCTCTGCTCCAGTGGTTTTATTCCTGTTCCAGCTCCGTCTCACCTGGGAGCGGCACCTGGAGCAGGAAATCCAGGATTTGGAGAGGTACCAGTGGACTCATCCTTTGGTTTCATGGATCTTGGGAATGGTGGAGATGCACCAAGAGCCTGGAATTCCTGGCTCCAAGCAGGAGGAGCTGCTGGACATCCATGGGAAAAACCCCAGTGGCCACCACCAGGGCAAATCCCAGCCAGGAATGGCTCAGCTGGATTTCCCTGGAAGCAGGAATGTGCCACCTCTGCATGTCCAACTCGTCCTGGAACACGGCGCTTCATCCCTTGGGATCATTTCCCTCGCGTGCTGGGAAAACCAATCGGGTGGGAATCTCCTCCTTGTCTGTCCGTCCCAGCTGGAATTTTGGGATGATTTGGTGGATTTGGAACCAACAGCTCCACAAGGCTTTGGGAGCAGCAGAGGGGAACCCATCCCATCCCATTATCCCATCCCATGGATCCCATCCCATGGATCCCATCCCATCCCATCCCATGGATCCCATCCCATGGAGCCCATCCCATCCCCATTCCCATCCTATCGTATCCCATCCCAATTCCCATCCCATCCCATCCCATNCCCATCCCGTCCCATCCCATCCCATGGATCCCATCCCATCCCATCCCAATCCCACCCTTTACTCCGATCCCCTGTGAGGGAATTTCAGGGACAATCCTGCTTGGATCACAAACCAGATGAGGGCTGAAGTGGTTTAATGATTAATTAACATTTAAGTGCCAATTAACTGCAGGTTTGGGATCAGTGGCAGTGACATCACAGGCGAGGGACACTCCCAAAAGGGTGGGAAATTCCTGTGACCCCCCAAACTCCTGTCTGGAATCCCAGGAAATTGTAACTCCACCCCAAATCCAGGGAAAAGGTGTGGAAAGTCCTCCTGGACACGGGATCTGCCAAGGGGGCTCTTCTGGGACCTTGGAGGGTTCTGGTGGCACCTTGGAGGGTTCTGGTGGCACCTGAGCTGCTCCTGGAAGCTCCAAAGTGGCTTTTGCCTCACCCCTTCCACGTTCTCTTCCCACTCTTAGGAATTCTCCTGTTGCTTTGCCACTTCTGCCCAAAGTTCTTGTTTTCCAAAGAGATTGTGACCTTCAGCAAATAAAAATAAAAACAAAACAAACAAACAACAACAAAAAGAAAACCTCATTAAAAACCTCCCCGAAACCCCAAAAGCTGCCCCAAAACAAAATAAATAAATAAATAAATGTTTGTGAAAGTAAAAAAAAATTTAAATTTTATAAAATTAAAAATAATTTAAAAAACCCAAACGAACTGAACCAAAATAGAAATGGAAGGATCTAAACCTCCTGCATTGCAAAAATCTGGGGAAAAAATCCTGGTTTGTTTCCTGCAACACAGGGAAGTAGCCAAGGCGGGAGGGAGGAGGGAAAAAAGTTTTGGAGAAAAAATTTCCTTCTGGAAGGGAAAGGGAGGGGAAAGAAAGAAAATCCAAAAACTGGAGGGAAGGAGAAGTTCCCATAGCAACGGCACCACTTATTCCAGGGAAAGGGAGGAAAGAATCAAGGATATGAAAGAGGGAATCAAAGCAGCTTAAGGGATATTAAAAAATAGGGATTGTTGATGAATTATAGATAAGGCTGCTGAAAATTCCTATAAATCAACTCAGAGGGAAATGGAAATGTTGGATGGATCCAAGAAAAGGATATTATTTGCATTCTAACACTTCCCTATAAATTATGGATGGTTTTTGTTTGGAAAAAAAGCTCTGGGAGGGAAGTTGAAGGAATGAAAGGCCAAATATTTAAATGTAGCTCCAAGTCTGGAATGGGGGAGTTTTCCTGCTTCCAGTGGCACAGGATGAGTGTAGGAGAGCCAGAGGAACCCTTGGGGCTCTGAAAGGACCTTGCAAACATCCCAGAATTGTTTGGGTTGGAAGGAAAATTCCAAACTATCCCATCCCACCCCATCCATGGGCAGGGACACCTCCCACTGTCCCAGGCTGCTCCAACCTGGCCTTGGGCACTGCCAGGGATCCAGGGGCAGCCACAGCTGCTCTGGCAATTCCAGCCCAGCCAGGAATTCCCAATTCCCAATCTCCCATCCATCCCTGCCCTCTGGCACTGGGAGCCATTCCCTGTGTCCTGTCCCTCCATCCCTTGTCCCCAGTCCCTCTCCAGCTCTCCTGGAGCCCCTTCAGGCCCTGCCAGGGGCTCTGAGCTCTCCCTGGAGCCTTCCCTGATCCAGGGGAACATTCCCAGTTCTCCCAGCAGAGCTGCTCCATCCCTTGGATCATCCTGGTGCCTCCTCTGGACTCTCTCCAACAGCTCCAGGTCCTCCCTGTGCTGTGGAGAGGCTGAAAAGCCTCAAAATAACTTGTCCTAAAAAGAAAATATTTTCCAGCACAATACAGAGTCATCCTAAGGCATCGCTGGAAAAAAGCAGGGAATATCCTGTGCCGTGTGCTCTGGGATGGCCCTGCTGGAGCAGGGAGCTGGGATCAGATCATCCACAGGGATCCCTTCCAAATGGAGCCATTCCATGAATTCTCGTGGCACAATTTCACCTCCTGCCACGAGGATCCCTCACTTCCCCTCTCCTCCCCAGAAGATCCATCTCACCCACGAGAGCAAGCTGGACACGAGGTTTTCCACCTTATCCTTTTCAGAAGAGGTGATGAAAACCTGGGTGAAGTTCCCAGCAGACAGATATCCCAGGAAACTCAGGTGTGGAAGGATGGAGGCAGAGCTGTGCACACAGACGGGAGCTGGAGAGATCCTTCGTGGAGCCCGTGGGGAATTTGGGTCTCTCTGGGCACGGGGTGACCCCACTGGGTCCCCAGGTCTGGGGGAAAAATCCCATCAGGTGGGAAAAATCCCATCAGGTGGGAAAAAATCCCATCAGGTGGGAAAAAATCCCATCAGGAAAAAAGCCTGTTCCGGTGTTTAATGACCTTTCCATGAAGAAATTCCTCCTGGTGCCCAACCTGGGCCTCCCCTGGCACAGACTGAGGCCATTCCCTCTTTTCCCGTTAAAAAATGCACCCAGAAAATTCCTCCCTGGGCGGGGCCTCGTGTCAGAGCTTTCCAAATGCCTGATTCCCATTGGGAATGCATCACACATTCCCTGACAGCATCCCTGCCTTTATCCACCACAAATAAAAATTCCTGCCTGGTTGCTCACGTGAAAAATAAACTTCTGGCGGGAGGTTCGCGCTCCGAGGGGAAATTCCCGCACTGAAGCGCGGATTAAACTCTTGGATCATACCGGGAATGTCACAGCCCATTAAACCCCACTGGAAATCCCGATATCCGCTCTCCTGGCAGGAAGGACATGGAAATCTTTCATTCTTTGCTGCAGGAGAAGCTGTTCCACGCCACGGGAGAGCGAGAGGCCGTGGCCGCCCGGGCAGGAATTGAGGAGCTGCCCCGACAATCCCGATTAGTTCCACCTGGCCAGGAATTCCTGCCCGACCTGCAAACCTGCCAAAGCACCCGGAAAATGGGAACAAGAGCACCTGGCAGGGATCCCGGAGGAGCAGCAGCAAGGACAGCCTGTGCAGCCACCCCATCCAGAGGGAAATTCCTGCTGGCGCAGCTTTTCCCAGGCAAATACGGGCAGGAGGAGCTGAGGCAGCTGTGTCTGGAGGGGAATTCCTTCCTGGCACCTGCAAGCAATTCCTTGGAGCCAGGAGATGGGATCCTAATCACAGATTCCACGTGTTCAGAGATGTTTAGGGCAAGGGAGGATTTGATCTCCTGTCCTGTCCGTGAAGGATGCGTGGGAGAGGACAAATCCCAAGTCAAGGAGGATCCTGGAATGGGATGGATTTCAACAGAACCAGAGCAGGGATTGGGTTGGATTTGGGATGTGACAGCTACACCATGCACCCTAAAAAACACAGGATCATGGAATGGTTTGGATGGAAAGGACCTCAGAGTTCCACCCCAGCCATGGCAGGGACACCTCCCACTGTCCCAGGCTGCTCCAACCTGGCCTTGGGCACTGCCAGGGATCCAGGGGCAGCCACAGCTGCTCTGGGAATTCCAGCCCAGCCAGGAATTCCCAATTGCCAAGATCCCACCCATCCCTGCCCTCTGGCAGTGGGAGCCATTCCCTGTGTCCTGTCCCTCCATCCCTTGGAAATCCTCTCTCCACCTTTCCTGCAAGGCCACAGTTGTGTGACCCCGAAGCTTCTCCTCTCCAGGGGAACATTCCCAGCTCTCCCAGCAGAGCTCCTCCATCCCATGGATCCTCTGGACTCCTCCAGCAGCTCCACCCCCTCCCTGTGCAGGGTCCCGGGGCTGGAGCCGGGGTTCCAGGTGGGATCTCAGCTGAGCGGGGCAGAGGAGCAGAATCCCAATCCCAGCCCCTTTCCTGCCGGGCTCAGCCCAGGCTCTCACCCCCAGCACCCCAAACCCTTCCCCAGGGCTGCTCATCCCAGCCTGGGCTGATCCCAGGAGTTGTCCCAGCCCGGGTGCAGCACCAGGACATGGATTGGGATGTTCACTCCTAGGAACCCCTCAGGAGCTCCCCTCAGGCTGAGGAACTGCTGGGACAACCCTGCGTGTCCTTTTTCCTCTGGACACTGTCACCTTTCCTTCCAGGCTGTTCTTCCCATTCCTTTGGGAATTGTCACCAATGTCCTTTTGCACCTTCCCCCCATTTCGTCAGCCTTGGAGAGATCCTTCCAAGGGGTTATGTCCCTTCCAAGGATTAATAATGTCCCTTTCCAGGGGTTAAAATGTCCTTCCAAGGGTTAATAATGTCCCTTCCAAGGGGTCAGTAGTGTCCCTTCCAAGAGGTTAAAAATGTCTCTTCCAAGGGGTTAAAAATGTCCCTTCAAGAAATTAATGATGTCCCTTCCAAAGGGTGAATAATGTCCCTTCCAAGAGGTTGATAATGTCCCTTCAAGGGGTTAAAAATGGACCTTCCAAGGGTTAATAATGTCCCTTCAGGAAATTAATAATGTGCCTTCCAAGGGTTAATAATGTCCCTTCCAAAGAGATCCACAATGTCCCTTCCAGGAATTAAAAATGTCCCTTCCAAAGGGTGAATAATGTCCCTTTCCAGGTTTTATAATGCTCCTTCCAAGAGTGAATAACATCCTTTCCAAGGGGTCAATAATGTCCCTTCCAGGGGTTAAAAATGTCCCTTCCAGGGGTCAATAATGTCCCTTCCAGAGGTCAATAATGCCCTGAGCCTTCTTTCTCCTCACAGAAAATGAGGAATGAGACAAATCCAATTTTTTTTTTTTTTTTTTTGCCCACAATGGAGAAAATATTCCAAAACCTGCTCCTAAATCATCTTCCTTGCTAATGGGTGGTGATTGCAGGCACAGAGAGAGCCCAGCTGGGGCTTAAACAGCCTCTAAAGCTCTTCCTAATTGGAATTATGGGTCCTGCTGCTCACCCAGCGAGAGTTTTCTCCCCGCTGATCCCATTCCCTGCTGGCTTGGATCACACAGGAATACTGATGTGGAGCTGGGGCTGGGGGGATTGACCACTCGAGAGATGAGGAAGTCTCTGATCCGATTGGAAAAGAAAATCAAGAGCCGGCTTTAATTAAAGAGATTTATTTATCAGGACACCTGATGGAAAGAGCAGCCTGGCGTTTCCCATGGGATTCAGTCCGGGGAACATCTGGGACTGCACCGTGTGGGAATCGTGGATCCCGGGGAGTTTGCTCGGTGCTGGGAATAACGAGGCTGCCTGGGAGGGGCTGGGGATGCAAATTTGGGAATGACAGCTCGGTGGGACACGGGGCTGCCAGTGGGGAGGCAGCAGCTCCCAGCAGGAGCTCCCACTCTGGATAATAAAATCTTCCAGAAAATGGAGGGAAATAGGAGGGTTCTGGGATTTTCACCTTCCTTCTCCAAAGTGGGGCTGTCTCTGTGGGCTGGGGGTGGCTGTGGGACTCCAGGTGTCCCAAAGCCACCCAAAGGTGGGAAAGCTGCCAGGGATTGCTTGAGGAAGCTGCATTCCCAGCAAAAAAGGGGCTTTGGATGCTCCAGCAGCTCTTGTTCTTGCAGGTGTTAACCTTGGGAGGGTTGGAGTGATCACAGAGCTCAAAAATCCCACTTGGAGCAAATGCAGAGGCACCAGGATGATCCCAGGGATGGAGCAGCTCTGCTGGGAGGAGAGGCTGGGAGAGCTGGGAATGTTCCCTGGAGAGGAGAAGGCTCCAGGGGGAGCTCAGAGCCCCTGGCAGGGCCTGAAGGGGCTCCAGGAGAGCTGGAGAGGGACTGGGGACAAGGGATGGAGGGACAGGACACAGGGAATGGCTCCCACTGCCAGAGGGCAGGGATGGGTGAGATCTTGGGAACTGGGAATTCCTGGCTGGGCTGGAATTGCCAGAGCAGCTGTGGCTGCCCCTGGATCCCTGGCAGTGCCCAAGGCCAGGCCGGAGCAGCCTGGGACAGTGGGAGGTGGCCCTGCCCATGGAACTGGATGGGATTTAGGGTCCTTCCATCCCAAATAATTCCATAATTTTATTCTATTCTGGTCCACTCCATATTTTATACAAGAAGGTGGGATTTGAGGGATTTTCTAGGAAACAAGTCGGGGAAAAGCAGCCAGGCAGTGCAGAGGGCCGAGGTTTGTGTTGTCCACTGAGGCAAACTTGGGAACAAAAGTTGTTCCACAGCTGAGGGATTCCTCCTGTGTTGTGGGAAACATGGACAAGCACTCCCACGCCTTTTCCAGGCCCTCCCAGATTTCCCAGACCCCTCTCAGTTCCTCTTGTGCAGCCCTGACTTTGCCCCTCCCTGCACAAAATCTCTTGGAATCCTTCCCTCGTCCCTTCCCCCCTCTCCGTGCAGATGCCAAAGGCTGAAAATCTCTGGAGCAGGATTCTGGAGCACGGGGTGGTGCTGGACTCATTAGGGTGCCTGATTAGCACCTCATTAGCGGTGTAATTAGCAGTGCCTGATCCTCAGCTCCTGGAGGATGCTGGGCGCTGATTTCAGGGCGGGGGGATGAGGATAATAAAACTCCCAGGGATTCTCACCTTTCCATGGCCACTGTTCCTTAATTCCCTTAATTCAGGTGTTGCAGGACTGGAGCTTTTGGCATTTTCGGGGCATTCCATTGAATTCCAGACTGGTTTGGGGTCAAAGGGACCTTAAATCCCATCCCACCCCTGCCATGGGCAGGGACATCTCCCACTGTCCCCAAGCCCTGTCCAACCTGGCCTTGGACACTTCCAGAGATCCAGGGGCAAATCCTGAACCATGAACTCCCTCTCCAAGCATTTTTCCTGGCTGGATTTTTGGTGATCACTAAAAATCCTCCCCCAGTCAGGAAATATTCCCTACAAACTCACATTCCCTAGGGAGCAGGGGAAAAAAAAAAATCCTTATCTAGTACCTCATTCCCAAAAAAACCACCCCACCTCCAAATTGTTCTTATGATCCCAACCGCCCTTCAAGCCCCTTGGAAATGGGACACACATTCCAAGATTTATTAAAATAAAAGGCCTGAGATCCTGCAAAAATCGATTCCCAGGAGGTTGTGTAATCTTTGTTCCCTGAGGAATTAGGCTGGAAATGTCAAGGATTTACCGAACACAGCAAAACCACAAATTTCTGCTGCATCCCAAAGAAACTGGGATTTAGATCCCTCCTCGAAATGTCATTTTACAGCTTATTTTTTATTAATTTTCACTGCATAATTAAGCGATGTGAGAGAAGCATTGTGTCGTGGTGGGATTAGAGGGAATAATGGGGATTAGGAAAGGCCTGGAGCCACTCCAGTAATACTTTAATCCTTGCAAATACACCCCTGGCCTCATGGCAGGAAAAAAAAAAAAAAAGAAAATAAGGCAACATGCCAGAAAAAAAAACTCCAACAGGAATTAAAAAATCTTCCCTAGGGAGACAAATCTGACAGTCCTGGCAGTGCCACATCCAGAGAGCAGGAATATTTTAACTCCACAAAAGTAACCAATGGATTAGGAGCAGGAATTGATTTATCCATGCATTTTTCAGGCCAGGCTCGATCCCAGCTCATTTTATCCCAAATTGGTCCTGTTTCCACTCATAAAATTTCCAAAAATTTGTTAAAATCTATCCCCAGGGCAGATTGGATAATTCTGGTTTGGCTTGGAATTGTTTAGGAAAGCAAGGCCAAAATCAAACATTTTTGCTGGGATTTTTGCATGACCCAACTTCCACAAAAATTTATGGAACCGGGAGGGGTGGGAACAGAGAGGTTCAAGCCTTGGGGTGTAAATCCAATTTATTTGTTATAATTCCAAGGGGAGGTTGGATGGGGCTTGGAGCAAGCTGGGATAGTGGAAGGGATCCCTGCCCATGGGCAAGCTGAGCTTTAAGGCCTTTTCCAACCCAAACCCTCAGGGATTCTGCGATTCCAGCAGAAATATGGATAACACAGGCTGTGCCCATATCCATGGGATGTGCCCTGGGGAATCTTCCAGGCCCAGTTTGGGCCCAAAATCCGATTTCCATGAGGGAAGGTGGAGCAGATCAATGGGATGAACAAAGTTCTCCACCCCTGAATATCCCAGGGATAATGGGATATGACTTCCTGTGGAATGACTTCAGGTTGTGAGAACCAATGGGATAATGGGATATTTTAGGCTGAGAAACAGGAGATGGGAAAGTTCCTTCTTTTAAGGTGTAAATTCCAGTGTAAATCACCACCTGTGGAGAGCGAGGCTGGTCTGGGAGCTCTGAGTTTTCCCTCAGGAATCCATTGGGATATGTGGTCACACTGACAGGTGTTTTCCCATTTCCTGTTTTCTCTGCCTTTTTCCATCACAGAAAAGGCCGCCATGATTTTTCACAGGATGGCACCGATCCAATCAGCAAAATGATGGAGGCATTTTCCATGGTGGAAAACTCATGCTTTAGGAAAGCATGATTGAAAACCATCATCCATTTTCCGTGATGGAAAAGGGCAGGGAAAACAGGAAACGAGGAAACACAGGAAAACACCGGAAGGAACAAAGTGTGTTCTCATTTCCATGGTCTCATTTCACCCACAGGAAAGATCCTGAAGGGTTCTGGGAGGGTTTGTCCTCACCCAGACCAACAGGGACAGTGGCACCTGGGCTGGTGATTGTCCCCTGAGCTGGGGGCAGATTTGGAATCCCCAGGTACAGGACACAGAGGGGATGGAGCATGTCCAGGGAAGGGAACGGAGCTGGGAAGGGGCTGGAGAATTCCTGAGGGAGCTGGGAAGGGGCTGGAGAATTCNGCTGGGCCAGGGGAGCTCAGGGTGGAGCCCAGCAGGAATTTCCCCATGGAAAGGGTGCTCAGGCCTTGGGACTGCCCAGGGAGGGTTGGAGTGCCCATCCCTGGAGGGATTTCAAGCCACATGGATGTGGCACTTGGGGACATTGGGGAGGGGTGGCCTGGGCAGTGCTGGGGAATGGTTGGACTCCATGATCCTAGAGGGCTTTTCCAACATAAACAATTCCACAATTCTGGGATTCAGACCAGCAGCACCCAGGCCACGCCTGCAGCAGAGAATGGATGTCACCCCGAAAGTCCCGATGGGCACCTCCACCCTGCAGCACGCATCCAACAACCACGAGAAATTTGGGATCGTCCTGCAGCGATCCAGGTTGGATCTGGGGGTGCTGTGGGAGCTCCGTGTGCCCATCCCTCCATTCCCACGTGGCACAGGGGGATTTCTCAGGAACACCCTGCTCTGGCAGGGCACACATATATTAATTTTTTGTTGCTTCCCAGGGATTAAATGGGAATTACAGAAAGCCAAAGAAATGGAGTTCTACCCTCGACTGTCCATGGAGCTGGAAAAACTCTGCTGGGACCAGTCAAGGGAAGGACTGGTCCCAGTAGGGAAGAGAGTGGCCCAGCCTCTTCCTGCTCTAATTAAGACCTTTCCATGCTTAACAAGAATTGGAGGGATAGGGAGACACATTCCCACATTTTTACAGCTCCCAGGAAGTCAGGGACACATGGAAAGAGGAACATCCCCCAGCAAACCCCATCCCTCCCCTTGATCCCAGGGGATCCGGGAGCAGAAAACGCTGGAAAAGACAGAAAATACTGCTGGCAATGGAAAAGGTACCCCAAAAATCCGGAGTGGTTTCTTTTTTCTTTATAAAATGTACATAAAGAACATGAAACCCTTGAGGTAAAAGTGAGAGCAGTTTGGAACTCAACCAGATACAGACCCAACAATGACCCAAAAATCAATGTACAGCGGGGGTGTAGGAAAATAAGAGAGCAAGTTTGGGTTCTGTACAACCGTGGAGATCGTTAAAACGTCCTCATCGTCCTATTTACATTAAATACATCCAATTACAGGTATTTATAGGGTATTTACAGACACAAACACCGCGTTTGTCCCCTTGCAGTTGGAGTGTGAGCGTTCCTGAGAAGGTGCTGAGGCTCTTCGTCCTTGCTCTCAAGAATTCGTGTCTCTTCAGTCTCTTCTGTGGTCGTATCCATCCAAAAATTCCGCTGTTGCAGTGATCCCGTTCTTCCCCCCAACCTGTGGAAGGTAAAAGCTGCCTGCACAAATCCTGGATCCCGACGGATCGGCGGGAATATTTCTCCAGTTGTATCCATGACCTGGCGGTGAGCAAAGCCCAAAGCTTGTCCAAGCACTCAACATTCCAGCCTCTTTCTCAATGGGGAAAAACATCTCAAAGAGACTGGAAAAGGAAGGAAATTGGTTGTAAATCTCCTGCCATAGTTCCCATAAGGTGACATCCAACCGGAATGTCAGACCAGGAAGGGACCAGGCAGGAGATCCATCCATCCCATCCATCCAGAGGGAACACAAATGGTCCTATTTAGGAATCTGAGATGGATTTTATCATTGTCAGCTGTAGGAACAACTGCCCAGGGCAGTGGGGAATTCCCATTCCTGGAGGGATTTCAGAGCCCTGTGGATGTGGCACTTGGGGACATGGACCAGTGGTGGCCTTGGCTGCACTGGGGCGTGGTTGGACTCGATGTTCTTGGAGCTAATGCCCAACCTAAATGATTCCATAATTCCATTATGGTGCTCCCAGTGGGAAATGACTGGTGGATCAGGGCTGAGCTGGGATGTTTTAGGGAATTTGAGGAGGGGCTCTCAGGGAAGAGGGAATTTCTCCTCACACCTGCAGAGTCCATCGCGTTCCCTGGTGACTCCCAGGCTGCTCTCACTTGAGTTTTAACGTCACCCAAAATATCCAAGGCCAGGCTGGATGGGCTTGGAGAAACTGGGACAGTGGAAGAGTCCCTGCCCCTGGAATGGTGGGACTGGATGGGATTCGAGGTCCCTTCCAACCCAAACCATCCTGGGATGTGTTGGGTACGAGCTCCCCAGTCTGGCAGACCCAAAGGAAAACCAAATTACGTTTTAACAGGGAACAGCAGGATGTACAATCCCAAATTCCCGGTGTTTGGGTTAATGATCACTCCCATCTTTTATCACACAGAGCACAATTCCCTACCTACATTCCCAATATTCCCACAGGATCTGGGGGTGGGTGATGCACTCAGGGGTTTAGGGACAGATGACAGAAAACTTCTGAAGGCTGTAAATCCCATGAATTCCCGTGGGATCGCAGGAGCTGCAGGTCCCTAAATTCCTTTGCACAAGGGAGAATCCAATGGTTCCATCCCTTCTGTGCTGACTGACACCGGAATCGTGGTGGAGCAATAAAAAGGGGAGAACGTTCCTGCAGTGCTGCTTATTTTCCATTAAAAAAAACAAACAAAAGAGAATTTGAAATGTAAAAATAACCTTTTTCATAGCTTTTGATAGCTTTATGGGAAAATCCAAGAATTATTCCAGATGGCTCCCAATCTCTTTATTGGCATGGAGAGGCAGGGAGTGCCTGTAACTCCAAACTGGAGCTTTTTTTTTCAATGGAAATGCTCCAAAAAGCAGTTTTCCTGACGGATCACACACTTCTGGGGGAGGAAGAGAGCTTCAATTACCCTTCAATATATGAAAAAAACATTCCCAGCAGGTAAACTCTCCCAGAATAAAACCAGGAAAGCCTTTTCCACTGGAAAAAAGCCTTTTCCACTGGAAAAAAGCCTTTTCCACTAGCATGGAAAAAAATCAGATCCTTCTGCCTGAACTGCTCCCTACAAAGGGAATTCACTGCCCTGACTAGGCAGGAAAAGAGAAAATTAACAAGAAGCTGAAGATTGACTTTGTTTTAAAGTTTGGGGATCCCAATCACCCCAAAACTGATTATTCCATCTCCATGGTGATGCAGCAGGAATTCCAGTTAAGGGGAGTTCTGGGATCAGTGGAGGTTGGGGCTTGCAGGGGCTTTAGGAGGAACCAGCAGTTCCTGTCCCAAATTAAAAGGAAATTTCGCATTCCCAGGCATTTCTGGCCTTCAAATCCTAACTGAGCTCCCGTGGTGCCATTGGAATGGGTTTGCTCCCTCCCAATCCATGTTTTTACCCCTCTCTGTGTCCCATCCAGGATCCAGGCCAGGCTAGAGAAGAGGTGGGTTGGTGGCACGGTGAGATCCGAGTGTTTCATGATTTTGTGTGGGATTCAGGTTGTCCAGAGGAGCTTCCCCTGGATCCCTGGCAGTGCCCAAGGCCAGGTTGGAGCAGCCTGGGACAGTGGGAGGTGTCCCTGCCATGGCTGGGGTGGCACTGGGTGGGATTTAAGGTCCCTTTCACCCAAACTGCTCCATAATTTCTACAATTCCACGATTTCACATTCAATGTGCTTTGTGAAAGAAAAAGGGAAGTTCTCTAATGCCGTCCTTATCAGCCTGAGAAAGAACTGGAAAAAACCTGTAAAACTTATCCTGTGCTCCATTCTCCTCTGCTTTGGGAACATCCAGATAATTCCTGCAGCCATCCCATCAATCCCAGACACTTTTCCCAACATCCCAGGACTTCAGTTGCTGCACAATTCAGTGTTTGATGTCCAGTTTAAAAATCCATCAAGGACATTTTAAGGTTGGATACCCCAGAACTGAATCACAGGGGTTACAAATTCCAGAAAACTGCCAGTTCCAACTGCCTTTGATTGCTGATCCAACATTTTCACATCCAATTTCAGTCAAAAATGTAAAATAAAATAAAAACCAAGAGTAGAAGATTCATATCTCAATTTGTTCTCCTTATTCATGGCCTGGAGTAAAATCCCATTTCTTTTTCAGTGCTTTATTTTGGGAATGTAAAGGAAGATAAAACTACTCCTACAATCAACATTTGGAAGAGAAATCCTGCTTTTCTTAGCACCTCCTGCACCCCAGAGTAAAACGGGAACGGGCATGGGAATACATTTCCTTTTCCAGAAAAACATGGGATTTTCAGGACACACAGATTATTCTGCCCCGAAAAAAGACATCTGTGGTCTTTGTCAATCTAAATTTTTTATCAAATATTCCATGGGGGCGAGGGAAAGGAAAATCCAAATGGAAAGAGGAAACAGCCTGCAATTTTAGCTTGGGATCCAGACAATGGAGTAGGATCTCCTGTTCCTTATCATCCAACTCCTTTATCCCAGGACACTTCCCAAATCCTGACTTCCCACAGAGTTCCCATCATGCTTCCACCACCAGCCCCATGGCCAGAGCTGTGCCTGGGAAATTCATCTCCAATGGGCATCTGAGGTTCAGTTTGGATTTTGGAGGGAAATCCGAGGGAAAAGCAGGGAAGTATTTTAAAGGCAATGGAACGCTTCCAGTTTTCCTCCAGCCTGGTCTGTGGAAGGTGTCCCTGCCTGTGGGAATGGGATGAGATTTAAGGTCCCTTCCAACCAAAACCTTCTGGGATTCTGTGGGAATGACTGACAGACGGTCACTCTGGCTCCCAACAGACCCAGCCCTTCCAAGGAGAATCCTGCCAAAATCACCCATGGAGAAGCCTCTTGGATCACCCCTCAGTTCCACGGCTCTCTGTCCGTGGGAAGACACAGAGCAAGGTTTGCAGGAATCCCGGATCCTGCATTCCGGGACACACCAACATCCCAAGGAAAACCTGCCTCGGGGTCTCACCACGCCTGACCTGCTCCTCCATCCATCCATCCACCCATCCACAGAGAAAATCCAGAGCTTCCAATGGGAAATCTGGTGATTTGTGTTAAGGGTGTCAGACACCTCGGTCCATCCAGACTCAAGAGTTCCAAATCCCATGGTCCATCCAGACTCAGAGCTCCCACTTTCTTCCAAATCCCATGGTCCATCCAGACTCGGAGATCCCACTTCCAAATCCCATGGTCCATCCAGATTTGGAGTTCCAAATTTCTTCCAAACCCTATGGTCCATCCAGACTCAGAGTTCCTACCACTTTCCAGACCCCACAGTTCATCAGACTCTGAGTTCCCATTGTCATCTAAACCCCACAGACCATCCAGACTTGGAGCTCCCATAGTCTTCCAAACACCACAATCCATCCAGACTCAGAGTTCCCACTTTTTTCCAAATCCCGCAGTCCATCAGATTCAGAATTCCCACTGTATTCCAAACCATGGAGTCCATCCAAGTTTGGAGCTTCCATCATCTTCCAAACCCCACAGTCCATCAGACTCAGAGCCACTGTTTTCCAAACCCCATAGTCCATCTGGATTTGGAGTTTCCTGCTTTCTTTCAAACCCCAAGGTCCATCCACACTCAGAACTCCCACTGTTTTCCAAACCCCACTGTCCATCCAGATTTGGAGTTCCCACCATCTTCCAAACCCCACGGTCCATCCAGACTTGGAGCTCCTGCTATTTTCCAAATCCCATGGTCCATCTGGACTTGGAGTTCCCACTTTCTTCCAAACAGAGCAAGGTGCTGATAACCCCAAGGTTCTGGGTTCGATCCCCGCAGGGACCATTCAGTTCGGATTTGGACTCGATGATCCTTGCAGGTCATTTCCAACCCAGAATATTCCATGATTTCAGGCATGAGCTTTAAGGTCCCTTCCGACCTAAACCATCCTAGGATTCTCTGAAAATGTCCTGACTTGGAGTTCCCGCCGTTTTCTGAGCACAGGAGCTTAAAGACACCAAAAATGCCCAAAAAACAGGGAGCCCAGAGCATCCTGGGAATGCTCCAGCCCCCGAGCGCCACCAGTATGGACCAGTACAACTCCAGCTGACACCAGTTGACCAAGGAAAGCCCTGCCAGCGCCTCAACAAACACACGCACCACGGGGCTGCCTTACCTGGAAAGAGGCTTTATTGAACAGAGCTGGAAAATTATCTCTTCAGTGGAATTACTGAATTTGCACAAACATTTCTCTACAGAATAAAAAAAATCAAGCCTTGTCATTGTTTTACTGCATCTCGTTGTGCTTTTTATACTCATATTTGCAATTATTATACTCATCTTTTGTTTGTTTTCACGTTTGTACTCCAATTATTTGCATATCAGGTTTTGTTTTTAATCCTAGGGTGTTGAGAGAACACAGAATAATAATAATAATTATAATAATTATAATAATAATACTCTTCTTTAGACAAAAGTCTTTTTTTTTTTTTTTAAATGAAGTTAAAAGCTGAGCTAATTTAAGGAAAAAGGTCTTCAAATTTCATAACCAACTGGAAGGGAACTTTACAATGCAGTGGAAAACCGGCACATGTTCGGGCAGCTCGAACCCATTTTGTACAGCTTTTACTTTTTATTTTTTCCTTGTAAAAGTGGACTATTTTAAACTTTTTTTTTTTTTAAATTTTGTTTGTTTGTTTGTTTGTTTTTTGAATTTCGCTACAATAACAAAATAATCTTTCACCCTCCGCGCCGTGCCTGGCTCCGGAGCAGAGGCAGAGCCCTCTCGGGGCGTCCGGAGCTCCGGATGTCGGGAGCCATCCCAGCGGAGGGGGAGAGTAGGAAAATCATCCTGTGTTTGTTTCACCACCTTCTGCACCGAGTGTGTGTCTGAACCACCTTTGTTCCTCTGGTTGACCCACTGGAGAACCTGAAACGACGACGACGACGACGACGGGGAGCGCCGCTCCAGCGGCAGCGCCCGCGGGAGCTGTTTCGAATGGATAAGAAGCTGAAAGGCCATGGCTGTCTGGAAGGTTGCACAGCACGGATCTCATCCCAAAGGCTTTCCACAGCAGCTTAGGTCCATCCGTACTTCTCCAGAAGCGGCTCCNATATTTATTTATTTAATTTTTTTGTTCTTTTTTTTTGTTTTTTTTTTTTTGTCTTTTGAAATCAGGCTTGTTTCATTGAAGGCACTTGGTTTCCATGGCAATTTATAAAAGACGGTGGTTTGGTTTCTTCACTTCCGTAGAGCTGATGACTCCGGTGGGGAGGGGAGAGGGATCTTCCAGCGGCCGCGAGCAAACTCCCAGTGAAGCCTGTGACAAATGTAAGCCCAGGTGGACATCCTGGGTGGGAATGCATGCAAAAGGAGACAGCACACAGTCACCAAGCAGAGCCGTGAGGAATGGAAGGGGGATGTCTGCAAACAGCTCCGATTCCGGGTTATCCGCGAGGGGAGGCGACAGCCGAAGTGGAAAGGGCCGACATTTGTTTAACTCTACGCTAAAAACCTCCGGGAAGGGAAAATGAACGCCAGCTCTTCACGTACCCTGTTTACAGTGAGGTGTTTCTCTCCCTCTGTGTTTGTGTTTCCTCTCTCTCTCTCTCTCCTTCCTCGTTTTTTTTGGCAGGCCATTCAGTTTCCATGGTAACAAGCAAACGATTCATTTGAAACAAAACCAGCCATGACTTTGTGCTTTGACAAGGGTTTCTAGAGCTCTTTGCCGAGAGTTCAACCAGGTGATGCTGAATTCATCAGTGACCACAAAAGCACCTGAAGGTCTCTTCCTTACTTAGGCCAGATCTCGGTCTCAAGCTTGGTTCTTAGTGAGTTCCACTCCCGTGATGCCTTTTCAAGTCCCCAGTGCTTTCCTAANTCCGGAGCTCCGGATGTCGGGAGCCATCCCAGCGGAGGGGGAGAGTAAGAAAATCATCCTGTGTTTGTTTCACCACCTTCTGCACCGAGTGTGTGTCTGAACCACCTTTGTTCCTCTGGTTGACCCACTGGAGAACCTGAAACGACGACGACGACGACGACGGGGAGCGCCGCTCCAGCGGCAGCGCCCGCGGGAGCTGTTTCGAATGGATAAGAAGCTGAAAGGCCATGGCTGTCTGGAAGGTTGCACAGCACGGATCTCATCCCAAAGGCTTTCCACAGCAGCTTAGGTCCATCCGTACTTCTCCAGAAGCGGCTCCGTCTCCTTGCCTGCACACCCAGGCTCCAGAGTTTGTTTAGAAAAGAGTTTGCACAACCCACGTTTTTAGCGGTGCAAAGCTTCCGCGTTGAAATCATCGTTATTACATTTATTATAATTTTTATTCTTTTTTATATATATATATATATATATAATTTTTTTGTTCTTTTTTTTTGTTTTTTTTTTTTTGTCTTTTGAAATCAGGCTTGTTTCATTGAAGGCACTTGGTTTCCATGGCAATTTATAAAAGACGGTGGTTTGGTTTCTTCACTTCCGTAGAGCTGATGACTCCGGTGGGGAGGGGAGAGGGATCTTCCAGCGGCCGCGAGCAAACTCCCAGTGAAGCCTGTGACAAATGTAAGCCCAGGTGGACATCCTGGGTGGGAATGCATGCAAAAGGAGACAGCACACAGTCACCAAGCAGAGCCGTGAGGAATGGAAGGGGGATGTCTGCAAACAGCTCCGATTCCGGGTTATCCGCGAGGGGAGGCGACAGCCGAAGTGGAAAGGGCCGACATTTGTTTAACTCTACGCTAAAAACCTCCGGGAAGGGAAAATGAACGCCAGCTCTTCACGTACCCTGTTTACAGTGAGGTGTTTCTCTCCCTCTGTGTTTGTGTTTCCTCTCTCTCTCTCTCTCCTTCCTCGTTTTTTTTGGCAGGCCATTCAGTTTCCATGGTAACAAGCAAACGATTCATTTGAAACAAAACCAGCCATGACTTTGTGCTTTGACAAGGGTTTCTAGAGCTCTTTGCCGAGAGTTCAACCAGGTGATGCTGAATTCATCAGTGACCACAAAAGCACCTGAAGGTCTCTTCCTTACTTAGGCCAGATCTCGGTCTCAAGCTTGGTTCTTAGTGAGTTCCACTCCCGTGATGCCTTTTCAAGTCCCCAGTGCTTTCCTAATCTTGTTTTTATTTTTTTATTTTTTAATTATTTATTTACGTATTTATTTAACTTTCGAGTCAGTCAGTGGAGGAATCTTTGGTAGTTTGTTTGGAAATGTCCATTTTACAAAGACTCTTTCTTCATGCCAGTGCCTGGTGAATCTTTTGTAGCCTCTGCCAGGGTAAGGTCACCTCTGATGACTTAAGACAGACATGAGGATGAGGAGTGGGAGGAGTCGTATATGTGCTAATGGTCCAACAGCACCTGATCGTAGATCTACAAAAAGGGGAGAAAAATAGAATTAAAGAGGTGCCCACACCCCCTCGGCATCGCTACGGCGTTCCAAAGTCACCTCCCACCAGGAGCGGACACAGACAGCCCTCACCAATAGGACAGAGCACGAACTGGGATGAAAAATCCACCTGGCTGCATGGTTACCTCTGTTTAATGCACACACAGGGTGGAGGGATGAGATGGAGCCCTCAGGGAATTACAGCAGCGATTTCCATGGATTCCACATTGATGGGGCCCCCTGGACATTGTTTTGATGTTGTTCTGTCTGCCTGAGTATCTCAAATCCCTCGCCCACCACTCATCTCTGCCTCACACCCATCCAGCACCTTCCCATCTGAGCAAAGCATTCCCGAGGACAACATTCCGCTTTCAACCTTCAAGCTGAACCAAAGCAGGGATTGTTCTGCTGGAAAAGGTCCGAAATTTGGGAAGCAGAAAGGCAGGAAGTGCCTTGTGGGGAAGAGCCACTCACTGTTGGCTGGTTGGTCTGATTTCATGCACTCTCCTTCCACAATGGACACATCGTCAATGGCAATGTCCCCTTCGATTCCAGGGCCACGGATCCCTTCAAAGATGAGCTGGGAGAAAGAAGATCAGAGGGTGATAAATAAAAAAACATCCAGCAGAGCAGAGGGGGATAAATAAAAAATGCCCAGAAGATCAGAGGGGGATAAGTAAAAAAAGGTTCTGTTGTGTTTGGCTCAGCCACAAGGATGGGCTTGGAATGTCCTACAGACACTTTTGGGGTGGGAAAACCAATTCAGTGGGATTGGAATGTCGTACAAACAATTTCTGTGGTGGGAAAACCAATTCAGTGGGATTGGAATGTCGTACAAACAATTTCTGTGGTGGGAAAACCAATTCAGCCGAGTTCCCATCAGCGTGAGGGGGGACAAGGAGAGGGTGTGAGCTCTGACGGCTTTTCCTCTTTGGAATGAGCTGGAAATCATCCTCAGTTGTCACCTGGTGTGTCCAGAGTAGCTCCACCCCTGGGTGCTGTGGTTGTGTGAGGACAACATTCCTGGAGCAAGGATTCAGTGGAATTAAAGCTTTAAAACTGGAGCTGTTTTCCCCAGAAATTCCTGCTACCTGAAGAAGAGCACAGCTTGAGGAATGTGTGGAAGGACTGAGCGTCCACTCAAATTCAGACCCCATTAAAACTCAGGAGCCAGAGAAATTCGATGGGAAACTGAGATTTCTGGCAAAGATCAGGATTCAATGGAATTAAAGCTCTAAGGAGATTTTCCCCAGAAATTCCTGCCTCTGGAAGCGAGCAGCAGAGGCACAGCTTGAGGAATGTGTTGAAGGACCGAGCATCCACTCAAGTTCAGGTTCCATGAAAACACACAGGAGCCAGAGGAATTCCATGGAAAACTGAGATTTTTGGCTCTTGGAGGTGATCCCACCAATCCCTCCCATCCCCTTGCCTGCACTGAGGACCCTCATCTGCACCTGGTGGACAGGACAGGACCTGTCCCCTGCATCCTTCTCTGAGCCCAAAGCTTGGGAGAAACCTCCCAGGATCCAGGCTGGTGTCTCTGCATCCATAACACAAAATTATCTTCATCTCAAGGGCTCTGGAAGGGAATTCCTTTAATTTGGATCTCACAGGGTTCTCCTGGGGGGATTTTAACTTCCCAGATCTGCTGGGGCAGGAATTGGTGGCAGGGACAGCTCCACTTCTCTCCTACCCTTCTGAAAACAGAAGCCAGCACAAAAAGAAAGGAGTTTTCTTCAAACTGAGACATATGCAAGTATCTAGTTTCAGATTGTGGAAGTAAATTCCGTGCTAGGATCTATTTTTCCCAACATATGGGTTCTCATCAGGTTTAGAAGCTTTGATTCCATCTAGGAATGGTTTTTCAGAGGAATTGGGATGAGTTTTATCACAGAGAGGGACAGAGTAGAGATTTTATTCCAGTTTAAGAGGAACTTTAACCTCTGCTGGGATTTTAAAGTCCTGATGATGCTTTTCTCTCCAATATTCCTTATCTGAAACCAAACTGCTGGGAGAGGAAATCGCGCCTGGATCTCGAGAGGAAAACGCCTCCTCCCCCAAAATCCAGCCCCTGCTCCTTGGCAGCAGGAACAACACCAATCAGTGGAGTCGAAAGTCCAATTTTTCCTGACAATGGAAAACAATTTCCAGCCTAAAGGGCTCTGTCCAAACACAACAGGCAGCGTTTAATTAAAAGCTGCATTTGGCAGCGATTTCGGTGGCCCCCGGGAAGGGGCTGCTCCACACTCGGAACAAATCACGGCTCTGGAGTTGGCAGAGCACGGACAGAACTCAGCCTGCAGCTCCCAGGGATGGGCAGGAGGTGCCAATTGAGCAGAATTCCCTATTAGTATCCCCAGAAAAAGCCCCACTGTGCTTTTGGAAAACTGTTGTTAGAAATACTGCATCGAACTGGAGAATAGGGGGTACAGGAAAGGTCACCCTGCTCTTAATGGAATGGAATTATGATCCTAAAAAGCCAATCCTGAGTGTTTTGGGGGGATTCAGCTTCTGCCTCATCCCTGGAAGTGTCCAAGGTCCAAGGTTGGACAGGGCTTGGAGCAGCCTGGGATATGGAAGGTGCCCGTGCCCATGGCAGGGCTGGAACAAGTTGGTTTTTAATCCCTTCCATCCCAAACCAGTCTGGGATTCTCTGATTTTTCCACAAGATTTCAGGCAGATTTTTTACCCTCCCCTGTGTGCTCCCCTCACCCTTCTCCCTTTCCCTGCCAGGCACTGGGGGTGTCCCAGGGCAATCCCAGCAGGTGAGGGGTGCAGGAGAGGTTTTAGGGTGTCATTAATGCCCCCAAAAGAGAGGAGCTGAGAGGTTTCAGTTCGGTGCACATGGCCCTGAAAAAGGGGTTAAAATGCTGCTGGAGACTGGGCAAACTGGGACAAACTGGTATTCCATGTTTTTTCCTGTCAGGGACATCTCCAGCCTGAAAATTGGGAATATTCCCTTTTGGATGGGGGAGTGAAAGCACCGAGATCGTTCAAGCACGGAGATAAATCCTAAAGTAGCTCCACAGCAGTTCTGTGATTTGGGATTGGGAATCCTGCAGGGCCAAGGGCTGCACACCTGGATGTTCCCAGCCCATCCTGCTGATGTTGGAATTCTTTGGACACAAAGTGACCAAATCTGGCTGGGCTGAGCCCCATCTGAAGCTCAGAGTGAGGGGGTGGCACTGACCTGGTCCCAGGAGGGACCAGGACCTGCTGATCCCAATCCTTTGTGATAAATCCCGGAACTTTTATTTGGATACCGCAATATTTCGATCCTGAATTAGCAATAAATCCAATTCCAATCATCCATACCATCACCATGTCCTGCTGCTCAAACCTGAACTAAAATTGACGTTTCCTGGATGACAGAACCAAAGTGTCCCTCTCTTTTTGGGGCTCTCTATTTTTGGGGTGTTCATTCTTTACAAACATTAAGTATCTGAACATCTGAGCTAGATTTATGCACTTTTTTGAGATTTAAAGCACTGCAGTCCTCCCAGTTCCTCATGGCAAAACTTTGTTCTATATCACAGGGACTGACAAGGTATAAAATCTTTTACCCCTATAAATTATCCCATAAAAAGTTTTAATTTCCATGTCACTGCAGTGTTTTACTGCAAAGATTCACTTCAATTCCCTCTCCTTAAATTTACCTGGGAGCTTTATATTCCTTCCTACTTATACTCCTAAATAGAAAATAAAATTTGTTTTGATGCAAGAGATGCTAAAAAAAAAAAAAGTAATTTAAGACTCCAAGAGCTCCGACATTTATTTGTTATATTTGGTCAGAGCTTCACATTCATTTTATGCTGAAACCTTTAAACACAACAATGTAAAAGGTGAAAAACGTCCAAGGAGAGGAGTTTCCCTTTGGAATCTCCCTCCTCCACTCCTCTGGATTGCTGCTGCCAAATCCTTTGCGTTTCCCTGCCCAAGGGTCTGATTCTTCCCTGATTTTCTAATGCCCTTCCCAGGTGTCCAAAACCCCCTCAGAACCCCCAAACCCATCTCTTCCTTCCCTTTCCCAGGGCATTTATTATGGTCAGACATTAAATCACTTCTCTCTCCTTCCCTCTGCAGAATTCCTGGATTTATCCCGACTTCACCAATGAAAAACTCAACCACTCTGACCTTTCTGTGCCCTGCTGGGGCTCCGAGTGTTCCTGAGCTCTGCAATTTCTCTTCTCCCCATTCCTGACACTTTGTTCCCATCAAAACTCCCGGACTCCCAGCCTGGAACACTTCCCACAGTCCCAGTGCTCCAACCTGGCCTTGTGCTCTGCCAGGGATCCAGGGGCAGCCACAGCTGCTCTGGCAATTCCAGCCCAGCCAGGAATTCCCAATTCCCAATATCCCACCCATCCCTGCTCTCTGGCAGTGGGAGCCATTCCCTGTGTCCTGTCCCTCCATCCCTTGTCCCCAGTCCCTCTCCAGCTCTCCTGGAGCCCCTTCAGGCCCTGCCAGGGGCTCTGAGCTCTCCCTGGAGCCTTCTCCTCTCCAGAGAACATTCCCAGCTCTCTCATGTCCCACTCTACTTCCCTCTTCCTCAGTTTTCCTCTAATTCCCATCCTTGTAATTGCTCTGCAATCCCATGGACCAAACCCTTTCTCTCTTGTCAGTGCCTCTCATGCATGGAAATAAAAACAAAGGGTCAGGATCAGGAATTCTGAAATGAAATCCCGAAAATAAAGGAAATTAAACCCACATTTTTAGAAGAGCAGTTTGGATTTGCACTGAAGGAATCTTCCAAGGCCAGGTTGGACACTGGGGCTTGGAGCACCCTGGGATAGTGGGAGGTGTGGAATAGGATAGGGGAGGAATAGGATAGGGGTGGAATGGGATGGGATTGAATGGGATGGGATGGAATGGGATGGGGTGGAATGGGATGGGATCAAATGGGATGGGAATGAATGGGATGGGATCGGATGGGATGGGATTGAATGGGATGGGATGGAATGGGATGGGGTGGAATGGGATGGGATCAAATGGGATGGGAATGAATGGGATGGGATCGGATGGGATGGGATTGAATGGGATGGGATGGAATGGGATGGGGTGGAATGGGATGGGATCAAATGGGATGGGAATGAATGGGATGGGATCGGATGGGATGGGATTGAATGGGATGGGATGGAATGGGATGGGGTGGAATGGGATGGGATCAAATGGGATGGGAATGAATGGGATGGGATCGAATGGGATGGGATTGAATGGGATGGGATGGAATGGGATGGGGTGGAATGGGATGGGATTGAATGGGATGGGATTCAAGGTCACTTCAACCCCAAACCTGCCTGTGACTTTTCCCCAAAATCCATTTTCTCCCTTCGGAGAGCTGGCAGTGACAGAGAGGGCTCAGAGGAGAGCCCTGCGCTCAGGGCACGGCTCCTGACTCCCACATTCCCTGAGGACATTCCCAGCCTTACCCTCAGCAGGACCTGCTGCTTTTTGGGGATTGTTCCAGTTCCAAACAGCTCCTGGTGTACCTGGGAACTGCCCCTAAAGGTCCATCAGCACCTCCCTGTCAGCCCCAGCAGGGAATGTGGGAAAAACCTGCCACAACCCCCTGTGTCTCATGCTCCCAGCAGGCACTCCCAGACCATTCCTTTTCCCAAAGAAAACCCACATTTTTCCAAAAACCTCTAACACAGGTAACTCCTCCCAGCAAATTATTTTATATTCCACTTGCTGATCTGAAATCACAACCTGCTGGAAAGCTGGGAAGCCTTTTGAGTTCAAGCATTATTCAGCAATCATCTGTCCATGAGCAGCTTCCAGAGCTGGGAAATCCCAAAGAAACGGGTCAATATTCCCAGACTCCCTCCCAAGCCCGAATTCCCGGTTCTTGGAGGTGGCAGCATTACCTGGAATGAGGTGGGGGGGTTGATGTTGACCCGGGCTTGGTTCCAGTGCTGTCCCTTGTTCCCGCTCGAGGACCACAAGGGATTTTCTACGGCGGTCTGGCCTTTGAGCCGCAGGTACACGTTCAAACTTCCTGGAAAACAGCAGGAGAACTGGAGTTGGGAAGGCTCTGCCTGCATGGCTGCAGCACCCTCCTCACCCGTTCCCCGTGGATCTGAGGTTTCTTGGCATAAATTCAAAACCTTTTGAACTCAGGAGTGTTGGGAAGTGGGGATGGGAACTCGCAGTATGGGAATAAAAACCCCTGGTACTGCTAGGGAATCTTCTGGATCCCACAGCACAGGAATGAGATATTGGGAATCAGGAATTCCTGGCTGGGCTGGAATTCCCAGAGCAGCTGTGGCTGCCCCTGGATCCCTGGCAGTGCCCAAGGCCAGGTTGGAGCAGCCTGGGACAGTGGGAGGTGTCCCTGCCATGGCTGGGGTGGCACTGGGTGGGATTTAAGATCCTTCCAACCTCCAGAATTCCAGGATTCTGTGGTCTTTGGAGCTCAGTTAGCAGCTCCTACCCTGCTCTGGTGGATAATTCCATGAGCTGGGAATGTTTAAGCCAAGAGCTGCCCTGACTGGCTGGATTCATTCCCAAAGGGGGATCGGAAGCAAATTCCAAAGCCACGGTGAAGGGCCAAGGCTTGGGACAGCTGTGATCAAACATTTCAGCCATCCCAGCAATGGGACTTGGAATTATCCATGGGGAATGTGTCCTTAATAAAATGTAATTCCAAAAAAATCTATCACCAATTAAAATATTTCTCATGGAATCGCCCGGGTTGGAGGCACCTCTGGAGCTCATCTCATCCAAAGCATGGCTTAATTAAAGCTTAGGACCAGCTGGATTTGGGAATCTCCAAGGACAGGGATTTCCCAACCTTCCTGAACAAACTTAGCTACTGTTTGACTCTTTCCAGCTAAAAAGAATAAGTGGTTTTATGTTCCAATGGAATTGTCTCTATTTCAATTTATTCCCATGGTCGCTTGTCCTGTCCCTGAGCATTCCTGAACTTCTTCACACTCTTCCTTCAGGAATTTATTCCAGGGCCAGGTTGGACAGGATTTGGAGCACCCTGGGATAGTGGAAGGTGTCCTAGTCCATGGAAAGGGTTGGAACAGGATGAGTTTAAGATCCCGTCCCACCCAAACCAGTCTGGGATTCTGTAAAAGAATGGAATTTTTGAACATCAGCTAAAATGATGGGAACTGTATTTTTTTAAAAAAATTAAGGAACCAAAGTAATACTGAGCAATTTTGGATTTTGACAATTCCTGTCCACGTTTCCAGGAATAAATCCAGTGAAATTGTGGTCACAGATCATCTCTGTCACCTGGGGTCAGGTCCTTCCCTGCCTTGGCAACTCCAGGATTTCCACAGGGAAAGGGGGGATACCAGCAAAAAACCCAAAATCTAAGGACAGATTGCTGAAGAGGAAATCCTGGAAAAATACCCCAAATCCCACTGGTTTTGGACAGACCTCAGTGGCTGTTCTTCTTATGTTTTATCCCCAAAAAACTTCACACTCCAAATATTTATTGGGAAATCCAGAAACTCTCTTTGACCCTTGGTGTTTGTAATTTGTCCTTCATAATCCACCATAAATAAACATCCAGAACATGACCAGATATTGCAATTTCTATATTTTCTCTCAGCATGGAGTGGCTGAATCCTTTCCTTCCAATTAAAAAAAAAAACCAAAAAACAGCACAGAGCCAGGAGAATTCCAACCTGGAGCTGCATCCACCTTCCTGCAGCACAGAGACAATGGAAAAAAACCTGAGTGCACTTGTCTGCTCCACTTAAAATCTGAGCTCTGCCTTGGGCAGGGGGAGCTCGGACAAAGCAAGCACCAGAAGTCTCTGGGAGGGTGAGTTTGCCCTTGAAATAGAGATAAAAATACATCAAACCAGGTCACTTTGACATTGGAAAAACTCTTGGCACGCTGGGAGCACCAAGAAACCCGCAAAGGACTTCCAAAAATTGGATTTTTGTTGTTTAGGCTTTTATATTTTCCC
>VWZP01007710.1:328377-350149 GCA_013396995.1 Dicaeum eximium | reverse complement strand
GTCCTGCTTACGCTTCAAAGGAGATGAGGCAGTTCCTGAAGTTGTGGGGTGTGTCACAAGTGTGTCATGACTTCATAATGTTGCGGGCCTCAATTGCCATCAACTGAAACTGCTTCTGCAAGGTATGTGCATTCTGATGGAAAAACACAAGTTTGGTATTCCTCATTCTCCGACTNGAACCATCAGATGATGACTCCGATGCTGATGGTGCAGGTGATCACTCTGATGGTCCATCCACAAGCAGAGACTGAACATTGTTCATTTTTCTTTTTTCTTTTTCTTTTTTATACGGAAATAAGATGAGATGTCGCCCTGAGTTTTAGCCTTCTGGTGTTTTAATCTTTGTGATAAAGTTTCTCATGAGGTTTTTCTGTAAACACGTAGATGTTTTTCTAACTGTCCTTTTGTTTTTCATTCCTTCTCCTGGGAGGAGAAAGGTTTGATGGACCTTTTCATTGACCAGTGTGGTTTGAGAGGTGGTGACCTCTTTCTCCAATCCACAGCCATTCTCAAAACTCTATATAATATGTGAATCAAAATAAAGCTTCTTCTTCACCTTTTCCCCAGCTGAAGTTTGCTGTGTTTCTGTGATTCGTGTCACGCTCTATTGTGACAGGACCACCTCTGGAATAAACTCCTTGGAACTATACGAGAGACCCCTCCTTCGTCCTTGCCTCTGTCTTCAGTGCTTCAACATACCAGGTGCTGTAGCGAGCGAGCCCTGCTCTACCGCTACCCAGACTAGTTTTAGTTAGGGAGCGGCCACTCTCAGCGTGGAGCTGGGAGCTAGCTGGCAGACTCTGGCACTGTGTCACAACACATTTTCATTACTTCTGATGACTCACCTCTGAAAGAAAAAGGCAGTAGCTGTTTTTGGCAGGGTAAGTAGTTGCATTTACAAATTGGCAAATTACAAATTTACCTCGTTGGCAGCAGAACTGAATTTTTTCTTATAAAAGCTGCTCATCAGCTTGAGTGGGGAGAAGGTGCAAAGGAGTGAGATAGGCTGTTGGAGCTCTGATGGTCTAAGGATCCAATGGTGCAAAGAGCTGGAAGGTGAAATACCTTTTATTGAGTTAGGGGTCATTAGGGAAAGGGAGTGTCTGCCTGAAAGCTCTGTCAGGTTCTGTCAGACATATTCACCTAGTAAAAGGTTTTTTTCCTGCACCCGTGTGTGTGGCCAGTGCCAAGGAATGGCTGCTCTTTCTGTTGTGGGGGCATTGCAGCCTCCAACTGCAGAGTATGCAACCTGAGCTGCATTGAAATGTGTTCTTCAGGGCTCAGTTTTGGGGCTGGTCCTGGTTAAGAACATTATTGATGATCTGGATGTGAGGATTGAGAGCACCCTCAGTAAATTTGCGGATGCCCAGTTGGGTGGGAGTGTGAATCTGCTGGAGGATGGGAAGGCTCTGCAGTGAGACTTGGACAGACTCGATCAATGGGCCAAGGACAAGGGTGTGAGGTTCCACATCCTGCGGGTCACAGCCACCTCAGAGTGAGCCAAAGTGTGCCCAAGGGGGCAAGAGGCCAAGGGCACCTGGCCTGTATCAGCAGCAGTGTGGGCAGCAGCACCAGGGCAGTGCCTGCCCCTCTGTGCTGGCACTGCTGAGGCCACACTCGAGTGCTGTGCCCAGCTCTGGGCCCCTCGTGAAAGAGGATATTGAGGGGCTGGAGTGTGTCCAGAGAAGGGCAACCTAGAAAACATGTCCCATGAGGAGTAGCTGGGGGAGCTGGGTTTGTTCAGTCTGGAGAAGAGGCTCTGGAAGGACCTCACCACTCTCTCTAAATCCCTGACAGGAGTGTGCAGTGAGGTGGGGGCGGTCTCTTCTGCTGGGCCTGCAGAGAGAACCGGAGGAACTGGCCTCAGGTTGAGAGAAAAATCGGGTTAGATTTTAGAAGAAAATTTTTCACTGTTCAGTTGTTCAGGCCTGGGCATAGATTGGCCAGGGAGGTAGTGGAGTTGCTACCCTTGGAGTGTTAAAGATGCCTCTGGATTTGACATTGAGAAACGCTTTATTGGTTTAGGGTTTGCAGTTGCTGTGGTGGGCTGACATTGAACTAAATGGTCTTAAAGAACTCCCACCCCTGACGCTTCTACAGTTCCAAGGGCTTCCCGCCTGGCTGAGGGCAAGGCTCAGGGTTGTACCGACTCCGAGGGCGGCCGCATCCTGAGGCGTTCGGGCGGCGCTGCCGCTGCGGCGGCTCCTGAGGGGCCGGGCCCGCCGCTGCCCGCCGCTGCCCCTCAGCCCGGCGATCCCACCCCTCAGCCCGGCGGGGCCGCCGCTGCCCCTCAGCCCGGCGATCCCACCCCTCAGCCCGGCGGGCAGCGCTTGGCAGCGGGGACTCGCCTTGCCTCGGAGTCTGCCCGGAGCCGCCCGCTCCGCCGGATGACAGGTACGTGAGCCGTGCCCCATTTCCCCCCTCGGGCCTCCCCAGCCCTCCCGCAGAAGAACGCAGCTGCTGTTTCATCTTTAGAGTGTTGCCTTCCTCCCCATCCTCCTCTTTGTATTTTAAATTTTTTATATGTTCTTTTCCTTTTATATTTGGGCTGATCTGGAGTGCTTGCTGAGACTTCAAAGTGGAGTTCTGATAATAGGCTGTAAATCACACACGGCTCATCTGAGGGAGGAGGGACGAGGGACGAGGGAGGAGGGAGCTGAAATAGGCCAGGACACCCCCAAGTCCTGTTCCATAGCGCAGCTGTGGTCCTCACGGCCTCAGCTGCTGCTGTGGAATTTGGTTTCCACAGGACGCCAACAATCCGCACTTTTCCCCTCTGGGGTTTGGTCCCTGAGTTTCAAAGGATAAGTCCCGCCGAGGCTGGCGGTCTACTGACTGTGCCAGGCACGTGCTGTAATGCTGCAGAGCACACGCATTGACGGATCTGCACTTCTTCAGGAGTGGTTTTTGAGGTTTGAAGGGATGTTACTGGGTTATTTTCCATAACTGATGAAGAGGTAATCTGTTTCATACGCAACATTTGCCAGATGTTCGTTGAAGCAAATGTAGTTGCTTATCTTTCCACCTTGTCCTGTGATGCAACAACCGAGGTGAGCTATTTGCATCTAATTAATGTAGGCTGCCTTATAAATACTAGAAATACTATTTTGTGTTACCTTCTGTAGGTTGAAAAAGTAAAAGATCCAGGTAAGGTCAAGGTGTATCCTTGTATACATACAGTTTTAAAACCCTTGTGCTTCCTATATTGTATAATTGTATAAACATGTATTAAATTAAACTCTCCTGAAATGCAATTAGCTCCAGAATGAACTCATTTTTACAGCCTTCATTTTGTTTGGGTGGTTTTTATTTTTCCTTAGGCTGGCAGGGTGGTAGCAGTAGGACAGAGGAGGTGAGGAAGGCTCGCAATCTTTTCTGTGTTGTGGCAGGGTTGGATCTACAGGAAAATGAAATGCATGTCTATTATCAATTCTGAAAGGCTAAAGGGAGATGAACTCTCTAAATTCTCTCTCTAATGGAAGCAGCAAAGAAATGAGGGCAATCAGTAACTCTAAACAGAAAGCAGGGCTGGCTGTCTTCATTCAGATGACAGTGATAATTGCTTTGAGCCTTTCCTCCACTCTGAGAAGGAAAACTAATAAATTATTAAGCTGGATTCGCCACTGATTCAAAGTTCCTAACTGGAGCTAAGTAATTTTTTGAGAAATTGTAATAGGTTATTGTGATGCTTGCATCAACCTTTTGTGTTTGGGACTTGGGGCATGTTTGAGCATCTTTCTGCCCTCAAACCTGAATGTCACTCTGCTGCTCTACTCTCAGAGGCTGTCACGTTGGGTTTGTGAAGAATCAATGCTGTGGGGTTTTGTGGGTTACATGGTTCATGTAATGTGACAATGTCTTTGGTGAATTTAAATAAATTCTCACTGTAAGGAATATGTCTCTGTGCTCATTGCCTTTGGTTTGATCAGTACTACCAGAGCTGATGGTTTAGTGACTCCTTGAGCTGCAGGAGACTGTTTTATAGTGTTCACCTCCTACGTAGCATTACTTGGTCTTAGTGCCAGTTGTTGGCTGCTGACAAAGTTGTCCACACTTGTAAGGAAAATTGGATCAGCTTTGTTGTGATCAGTGACACAGAGCAGGGGATATTCTTTACTGACAGTGCCCCTCAGTGGTAACATGGAATTACCTGATTTCTGCAGAATGTCCACTTTCAAAAGATGATAACCTAGTAGTTACAAATGCAGGGTTATTATGCTCTATTTCCAAAGGAAAACTTTGCCATACAAGAATACATCAAACTGTGTGTGTGTGAGATGACAGAGTAAAAGCAAAAAACTGGATAGAGTGCATTTTAGAAAAATTATGTCATTTATACTGCATATATTATAAACACTGCTAATCTGAACAGAACTGAAAACACTTTTTCTTTGCTGTTGTAGAACAAGAACAGAGATAAAACAAAAATGAACACTCAAAAGGTGCAGAAAAATCAGTGTGGTAAGACATCTAATACAATTTGTCATTAGAATCTGCACCAATTTTACAAAGTTTTAGTAGACTGTGACAGGCCTGTCATGTGGTGGTTGGGAAGCAGTTGGGAAATTGTGCTTTTTCCTAGTTGCCAAATTTGGGATACTGTATTAGATATGCAAAGGGTAAATCCAATGACAAACGTACATGTAGTAAAGCACTCCACCATGAACTCACTTTTTTTTTTTTTAATTTGCTAATATTTATCTGCATTTTTATTGTATTTTAACTTCCTTAAGAACCCTCAAACCTTAGGGTTTATGATAAACAATACCTTCTGTCACAGTTAGAAATAATTGTCAAGTCTTTTAATTATACCCTAAAGACTACTAAACAGATTTTCCAAGTCTGTTTACCCACATAGGTATGTAGGTGCCCAGAGAATATTTTGTGTTGCGTCCCCAACCACTTGATTAAGGGCTCTGCTGCTGTGGTGCATGATTTATGTCTCCTGTAACTCAGTACCACGGAGCAGCCTTGTGCTCTTGGACTCTTTCCTTACTACTCCATAGATTTGCAGCTGTAGTTGCGCTCTGAATATTTTAATGGCTGTGTATTATTTACACTTAATGCACCTTGCAATTGTGAATTTAATATTAAGTAGTTCACATCACACTTACTAAGAGTTACTAGTAATTAAAGGCCTGAAATATTAAAAGGAGGCTGTTATTCTGCAAAGGAAATCATGCTCAAATAACAAGCTATGGACAGAAGTATTTCTAGGTTTGTTGTTTGTGGGTGAATAGAAGTGATGTAGCTCCAATTTGTCTCACTTTTCTTCCTTTTTTGAAAAAAATGTACATACTACATTTTGGACAGGTTTATTCTAATACTGACTAGATTAATATATAGAAAATTCAACAATTTTAATTAAGTTTTTTGTGTTTGCTCCTAGATATGAAAACAGATCTGAACTTACTGCTTGAATGCCTTAAATATCAGATGGACTGCCCTCTGTCTCAGAAGGAGGCTTTGATCACTATCTATTCCATTTGCCAACAAAACAGTAAGAAAGGCTTTTCCTTAGAAACAATGTAGTTATTTATGTTCCCCATGTATGTTAAGAAACTGCACTGTAAAAATGTTGTCTAAAGGATATAATGTTTGAGATGTTGGAAAATCTTAGAAGCCTTTCATTTTGCAGGGAAACAAAAGCAAAAATTTCTGTTCTTTTTTGCTCTTGTAGGTGAAGCAAGCGAATACTTTCGAGAAATTGGTGGTTTGATGTTTATAAATGACCTTGCCAAGTCGAGTGTTCATTGCGTTGTAAAGGAAGCAGCTTTATTTACATTGGGGATTATTATAGAGAGCAATGGTAATAAAAATAATATGTTTTGTATTTCTGAGTGCGTTATGGCCCCCGTCATTACTTGTGCTTGTGGTTTGTGTCCGTTTTCTTTTGATCTCACAAAATAAGACTACAAGACTGTCAGTTGGAGCAAGGGGCAATGAAGGTGCCCCAGTTGCACTGTCAATCTCCAGATTTAATCATTGCCTTGTTGATTTGTGCACACAGGGTGCCTTTAGGTTACCAGACACCTGTACTCCCCCTCTCCCTCAGCAGCAAGTGTTAAATGGCTCCTGGATTGTTCCAAAGTTCGCCAGGGTCCTGGTTGGTGTAGAAGTCACTGCAGGGGGAAGCCCTCAGTCACTTCATAGTTCTGCCCTGTCTCCATTCCCCATGTATTGGCCACAACTGAGACATAATAATACAGGATTATGGGTGGCTTACCTTAGGACTTAATGGTTTTCACTTTCTGTTTTCAGTGTATTGTCAACAGACTTTGTGTACATCTGCATTGTTTGAAGACCTCATTTTATTTTTAATTAAAAAGGATTCTGGTGTGAACTTGAAAAGAATGTCTGTTTATGTCATCTTAGTACTGGTTTCAAATAATAGTAAGTTGAATTTTTTTCTGTTACAGCAACACTCTTTTTCTATTTGCCAATCTGCAGTCCAAATTTTGGAACATTGAATAAGTAATGTTTTGGTGAAGTTAATTTATAAAGATTAATGTTTGCATGTAACTGAACCTGAATTGTCTAAGTAGGTCATTGCTCACTGGGATTTCCTTAAACAGCAGAATGTGGTTTAGTTCTAAAAATACAGTTTGCAAATGCAAGCCCATGGTTTCTGAGAGTGTATAGAAAAAGAGAGACATAGAAAGGTTATTTACCAATATGTTGATACGATTTTGTATTTACTTCTGGGGAGGATATATGCTTAGGAAAGGGAATATATATATGTAAATTAAACTTGGTGTCAAGATTTTGTCTGCAATTGCTTTTGTCTCTGGAGTCTTGTGTGTGTTCTCTTTTAGAAAATGGGCAAACCTATGTCAGAGATACAGGCTGCATCAGCGTGCTACTGCAGTTATTCAGGTAAACAGGGCTGCAATTCAAACAGACAAATAATAGACTGGTTAGCAGTTATGTTTCCTTGACTATTTGGGACTTGTTTGCATTGTCCTTAACAGAACAACTCTCTCCACCTCTGAGAAAAATCTGTCAGATGAAAACACTGATCCCTGCTATCAGCTCTGGTCCTCAGTGTGCAGCACTCTCTGTGCCTGTGTCAACAACCCCCAGAATGGTACGTGTTGCTCTGAAAATTGTGAAAGAAGTTTAAAGATATTCTCCAAATTGGTAACACTTTGGTTTCATTTTTACTGTTCAGCTGAAATTTCATTTCATTGCATTTTGATTTGGGGTAATTTGTTTTTATTTTTCCAGAAGATAATCAAAACATTTGCTGCTCAGTTTTTCCCTATGCCAAAGAGCGGCTTGAGAGTTGCACAGAGCCTGAGATAGTTCGTCCCATTTGTTCATTTCTTGGTCTCACAGTTGCAAATAACTGTAAGTGCAGCTCAAGCTTTACACAGTTTTGCATTCAATAAAAGTAAGTTTAATTAGAGAGTTAAATGTTTTTTCTTTCTTGTCAATCTCTACAAAATCATTTGCTGTTCTTCCAACTTTTACTCTGACAGCTGTATTCCACCATCTTTACTTACACTACACTCTGCTCAAGTCCACAAATAGCCACAATCTGGTTACATTTCATAAGGTCAGTAAAACTATTTGGAAGCTGTTTGGATTAGCTGTGTGTTTAAATAAAAGTCATTATTACATGACTGAAAACAATAACTTAGGTAGAACTCAGGCATGATATTTACCATTTGTGTGCACATATTCGGGTCATGTTTTCCTGTAATTATTTTATGTACGCTACATTTCTTGAGATTAATGTATATCCAGCTTCTGTTGTATAAGGAATGTGATGACTAACACATGCACAGAAAAACTGTGATGGACTTACTTGGTAAAATGCTAAAATAATTTGCAAACTCTGTTGCTTAAATCATACTTTTTCTTTTTTTCACTAAGCATATGTGCAGAAATATTTTGTTTCTATTGGAGGAGTGGATACATTAGCCAAAGTTCTCCTTGAGCTTATGCGTGATTCCTGTTTGAGTCACTCCAGCATGAAACTTGCAGTGGTAGTAACAAAGACTCTGGATGCCTGTATTGCTAGTAACTGTGAGTGAGAAAACATTTTTTTATCTATGGCAATTTTTAAAGTCTTGTGCTGGTGGAAAAGTTGTATGAATGGATGCTTAAAGGCAGTTAAGTTATATACATCCCAGTGGATGTTGCAGTGTTTTTTAAAATTCAGAGGGGTAAATGGGGAGTGATTCAGTTAATCTGAGGTGGATTACTGTTCCATTGTTGCTAAAATAAATACAGTGAAATTTAAACCCTACTGAAAATTAAAAATAAGGTGCTGCAGCTGGTGCTGCGTAAGTAAAGCTGAGCACTGCGCCTGGACTTGGCCAGTCAATTTGGATCCTGGAGTTAGGCCTATGCCTGAATAATACATTCTGTAAATTTAGGAAGCTTTAGTAATTCAGAGGTAGAGCTGAACAAATGTGTGTTTCTGCACATTCTGACCCTGATGAGCCTGTGCTGTGTCCATGGTTGGTGTATTTCACACTTCTGACATAAGAGCTTCAAATGGAAGTTCACAAAAGTTCAAAAGCATAAACTTCCACTAGTTGTGAGTGTAGTTTCAGTTTCAGTTGGTGTGTGACAGGACTAGGCCTCAGCATGGATGGACTAGCAGTGGTGTTGCCAGTGCCAGGAAGGGCTTGCTCTCCGCTCTTTTTATGGCAGATACTCTGTGTATCAAAGTGTGTATCAAAGTGTGTGTCAAAGCTTATTCAACTCTCTCTGGCTCCATGCTGGAGCTGATAAAGGATGTAGAGAAACTCAGTAGGGATCTCCAAAGCTTGCATAGTGCAAAGCCCTCATTCATCTGATCTTATGCCTCATCTCCATGGAGCAGTGGCTGGGAGGACGGGCAGGGCAGGATTTGGGGGCAGCACAGGAGGGATGGGCTAACCTGAACTGTTAAAGGCAGAGCAAGGCAGGGCTGAGCAGGCCCAAGGCTTTGGGGGGTCTGTAGAGTTCCCTCAAAACCCAGCATTTTATCCTTGATAATTCCTGTACACTCATTATCTAGTTTATTCTCCTTCCAATTATTTTAACAAACAGCTGCCATGGGTGTTGTCTTGGCAAAGTATCACACTGTGTCAGAGCTGCTGAAGCTGCTGTCCAATGAGACACTGAGCACAGGAGAAAAAATCAGTATTATTCTAACAATTGGACACTGTACTGAAGTCTGTGGTAAGATTTGCTTTTTCTTTTTACTGTCTGTCAGCTTCTCCTAAATTCTCACACACTGACTCCTCCAGTGGTGTCACTTCATCAAGACTGGAACACGAGGGAGAATTCTTTTAAATAATAATAATACCAATATTCAGAAATAAAGTTTTCTATAATGTTCCTTTAAATTTTAAAGCTTGTTAGCAGGAAGTGTCTTTAGTAGCTTTGAGAAAGTAGACTAAGTATGCAAGAATTCAGAGCTGGGCTTAGGGGTCACAGAGAATAATTAATCCAGACCTGAAAACTACTACAACCCAGACACAGCAAATGAGTTGTCTCGAGCTTGCTTTTCATGGTCCTTGGCACATACAACTTCTGCCCACTGCTTACAAGGCCAGTAAGATTTGTAAAAGCCATGTAAGAACATTGGTTTTCAAGACACATAAGCAGTAGGTAGCCCTGAAATGTTTTTGTCATCTTCCTCAGGGCTTGCCCAAGCATATCTGGTACAAATACAGCACTTCAGTTGGTATTTTGTGGTAGTGCAAACAAATAGAAAGGGAAGTTTGTTTGTACTTCTGTTTTTTCTCATGTGTGTTTAGATAAACAAGAAAAAGGCCTTATCTTCAAAAATTCTGGTGGGTCTTCATCCTCTGAGTGCTAATAACATGTTCAATAATTAGCTCAATAGGTCATAAATTTATTTTAGCAGACACTTTTTCATGAATAATTATTGAAAAAAGACTTAATGGAAAACATCTTTTGAATAGAAAAAATATTAAACCAACAGAAAAAAAGGTTTCTCTTAAAATGTCAACACTGTCAAAATAAAAACATTTAATTTTTTAAAATTCCTTTTTTATTAAGTTTAAACAAGAACTACTTTTAGCAAATTATTAGTTATATGAAAACATATGCAAATGAGATCACAATAAAAATTTAGCTAATTACATAATAAATAAGGAGGAATGGATTGGCTAAACCAGGATTTATCTACTAATTCTATTTTGCTACTTATAAACCTTGAGATTTTTATATTTCAGCATCTCAGGCCTCACAGAAATGTAGCATATCTACTCCAAGAGGAGGTAATGGAAGGAAAGAAGTACAGGAGTCATTATTCAAATGTTTTAGGTCACAATTAAATGAGCTTGGAACTGCATCGTATAATTTGTCTCAGTCAGCCTTCAGTTTTCTTACAGAAATCTGAGTTCTGGTCAGATCATCCTGTGTGATGTAAGGCTCTCCTGCTGTCAATGCAGCAGGCTTGGGCCTATTACAGAAATCTCTTTTTCTGCAGAAACTTGCCAGTATTGGCTCCTAAAATTACTGTAAGGTGAAGGTGTGTGGGGCTGAAACCAACCTATTTTCTCTTACTATGTCCTGTTTCTTCCTGTAGAAGAAAACCAGTGTGAGCTGCTTCAGAACAATGGTCTGCCACTTATGATTCAGGTGTTGACAGAATCTCAGGACGAGGAACTCATCAAAGCTGCTACTTTTGTGCTGCAGAACTGCAAACAAATGAGTAAGCTTGCTGTTACTGTTTTAAAAATGACAGTGATTATTTCCATCTCTGTGTTCTGCTGATTCCCCAGGTGATTTTAGCTGTGTAAGTAAAAATTCCAACAGTGTTGCAATAATGCATTTGTGAAACCTCTCCATGTAGGGCCAGTTCTTAAATGTTCAATGTTCAATGTTCAATGTTAATGTTTAACAATAACAATGTCATTTACCCAGTGGATACTCTCTTCCTGGAGATATACCACTAGAGAGAGAGAATAAACCAGGAGATAATCAAGCCTGAAATCACTGTGCCTACATTAATTTCTAATACTAAGAAATCTTGGTCTTTTTTTTCTGAAGTAGGATGTATTTTTAGGTTCCCTGTTTCAGTTTTTTGTTAATTATCTGTACAATACCACCCATGAAACAGAGAGACCTTGTCCTCTAATCTCTAGAGTATGGAGGGTGTGCAATTGCTAATTAGGAGAAAAAACAAACCTGCATCTACATTTTTGTGCTGCAAGCACAACTGAGAGGTTTGCGTAAGATTGAGAATGTGTGGGGATTTGAAATGTCTATTAATATAGAATTGTTTTTTAAGAAAGCAGCTACTTATACTGGTAAAGAACCCAGAGTTAAGTCAATGAAAAAGTGTTTTGTTTTTTTTTTCCACAGCATCATTGTGCAAACAGGTTATAGGAACTATAATTACAAGTTCACCTCTTGTAACTGCAGCTTACATTTCAAGTGTGTTAACATTTATGCATAAATTTAAGTTTTATAAAAATTGTTATTTTGCATTAAATTATTAGGGCTGTCCCTCAGCATACTAAAATGTAATAAATACTTAAAAAATGTTAATTGATAAAATATTAAATATTATTGTTGTTTTATATTTTATAAAGCTGAAAAGTTGTCTCTGAAGTTATATGATAACTCATTAAATGTGAACAATGCAGAAGAATTGGATGTGCAAGTCAGAAAAAGATGTCTACAAGACTACTGGAAGAAAGCAAAAGAAATTTTACACAGAATAAACTCGATTGAAAAACAGCATGATGAGGTTGGCCAAAATAGGACTAACTAATCACATCTTTCCAGAGTTTAAGGAGAAAGCAAAAGTAAATCCTTAAGATATTTCAATGTGAGCAGAAAAACCAGGAAGAACGTTGGATTTGTGCGAAATTAAAACCTTCAACTTTTATCATTATTTTAGATCACACTGAGTTACAAGTGTGCAGAGGATGGAGGCATCTGTATTGTATAAAGTGTTCTAGTTTATTGTAAACCAAGATTTTCTATGAGACAGAAAAAGAAGTTGAATTTATTTTTAATTGCTGGACATTCAAACCTATAATTTTGATATTTGCATGCATTACATGCTCAGGGTTATACGGGTTATACGGCTGTGGTGGGATAGATGATAAAGGAGAATGTGAACATAAGCTGAGATAAAGTTGCTTCATATTTTCCTTATGCTTTAAAATTGTTTTAAAATTATCTGTGGGTTTGGAACAAGTTTATGAGTTATTTAGATGGCTCTTATGTTCTAGCAGTGCCTTGCATTATTAGCAAATTCCTTGCTTCTGAATTTAGCATTTAGGAAGTACCCCCTCAACACCTTCAGTGGCACTGCTGTCTTGTTGGCTCTCAGGGGGTTTTCTGAAGCTTCTCTGGAATTTGCTTAACCCTCAGTTAGACTATCTAGTTAATTCTGTTGCTGGATTTATTTAACATTTTTATAGCGCTTCCATAGTCACTAACCAGTATTTTTCAATACAGGAAAGAGCACAAGGAGAAATATTTGTAGACGAATCTTCAGCAGCCAAATCTGAAGCATTAAAATCCCATGAAGGGAATCATGCTGATCCAGTGGAGTACTCAGAAAGAACACCCAAAGGTGTCTCTTGTCCACAGCTGACCTCAAAGTTGAATAATCAGGTTCTTGCTCCATCTATAACTTGTACTCCACAAAAAAATGAAACAGTGAACACTATGGATGCAGCTTCTACCAGACAAACTGAACAGGGGAACATTCCATGTTCAGTGACTGAACTGCAAACAGACAATGTACCTCAAAATCACAACATAAGTGGTAAAACTGCTTGTGGAAAATACTGGTCTGGTCTTCAAGCAGGGTAAGAATCTTACACCTAAGCAGGAATACTCAGTTGCTTTTCTTTAGTAATTCCAAATTGACAAGCTTTTAAATTGTCTGTTACTAACTGTGGGTGTTTTTCCTAGTGGAAAGACGTAGCCCTTTGGTGGCCCACCACAGATTGTTTTTGACGTCACAGATCAAAGATTACAATCATTACAGTAACAAAGCTGCTGATCTTTGAGTGTTGGTGTTGTACAGACAGCCTCTGGCAGCGCACCTTCGAGTGCCTTCAGCACAGTGCTGAAAATCATACATGGCTTTTGCCCCAAAGTTCTCACTGATGTAACAGATCAAGATTTAACCCACTGGTCTAGACAAAACTACAATGGTTACTGATTTTCTTCTTTTTCTTTGCTGCTTGTGTTTATATTTTCTTATTTATAGCTAACTTGCAATGATAGATACAGATTCCGTTTCCTTGAGTTTATATCTGGAATATCCCTCAAGATAGTCAATGGAAAAGTATGAGCAAAACTACATTTTGGGGGGGAGGTGTTTATGTTTTGTTTTGGGCTTATTGAGTTCAGCATTTCTATTGTGCTTTTTTTATGTGTCTGGCTGCATCTTGCTCTATGCAGTTTACTGGTATTATATTATTAGTTTGCAATTATCACAAAAACCACCAAGAGCCTGGATATTTTCCATGGTCCATTCAGGTAAATTTTGCTTTGCTACTGGTGAGCATAATTTCACAGCTTCTTTACTTGTTCTGGGCTCTGATGCACAAAACTATTAAATATTAAAAAAAAAATCTCTTTTTGAATATGTGTTGGTGTGAACACAGGAGTTACTGGAAGGTAACCATGGATCAAGCTCCTTGCTTCTGCAGCTTTCAGAGGGAGTCGGGGACACAAAAATGCTCAATCACGGTATCATAGCGGTGTGTTGGTTGCACAGAAGTTAATTAATGTAAGAAAAAAAGAGAACCAATTACCTTTTAGAATATTTGTGGCAAATGGTGAAGGCTACAGTATTGTGAAGACTTTTGTGAGAGCTTTATGTGCACTTGGTAATCTTTATGTGAATCTGAATTGCAAATTACTCTGGAAACCAGTGTCAGCTCTGCACTCCCTGCTGAACGGACTGTAAGGAATGCCAATCACAGATCTCTGGGAAACAGGTTTTAACATGCACTGATTACATGCTGGGTGCCATAAGTCCAGTGACTTGGGATAATTAGAATAATTTTTTTAGAGTTTTCTCTTTTATATATTTAATAATGGTTTTTTGTTTTGCCCTTGTAATGTGTGTATTCATTTGCAGGTAAATGTACATTGTTTTTATTGTTTTATTGTTTTTAATTTTTTCACATTTTGATCTTCCCAGTGAACAATTATTTAAACAACCAGCAGAGACTGTTAGAAATATGAAACAGACTTGCCCATCAGGTACATGTAGCTATACATATTCCTTTCTGAGCTGACTTTGTTCTTAATGAGATTTTAATTAGTTTTGTGTACGTTTATCACTACTTTTTATACTTGTTATGTATCATTAGATGACACAGGTACCTTGTGTGCAATATCCTTTAACTGGTTTGCATAGTGTTGGAATTTTATATTGTACATAATTTTACCAGAACATTTATCCTACTTTTCTTCTAATACATATTTTAGCTTTCTTTTTTTAGATTGATTTTAACTATACAAATGAATGTATCAGAGATTGAGTTTAGTGTTTAACCTGTACTGACCAGTGAAAGCTGCTAATAGAAAATGCAGGTTTGGTCCTCTGCCTGTAAGGCTGGAATAGAACCTGCCTGTGAGTGACTTTTGCCTGATGCTGTTCCTACACGGTGAACATGTGTTTAAGAGAAAAGTTTTTCAGATTGCATTAATCCTGGTCTGTTCCATTTATTTCAGAACTGGGATCTGTTCATTCAAATCTTTATTCATTGTTTAGTTCTATTAATTTATAAAATTGCTAAGTATTCATTAGATTAGCATTTGCGGATTGGGAGTTTTACAGGTGACCAGCTGATCCCCAGATTACACCTGTTTAAACTGAGGATATGTATTATTCCAGTACATTACAGCTTTCAGCATCTGATTCCAAACAAAAATAAAGTTATAGGGCTTAGTTAAGCAATACGGGTTTACAGGGTTAATTTGCTATGTTCAAATTGAAGTAATATCCTTTGGGAGAGTGATGAAGAAACACTGAATTGAACGTGGTTATTCTGGAATTACAGAAATGTGAATGTGAGGCATTTGAGAAAATTCATTTTCTGCTATTATGTTAATTAAACTTTAATAATCTACAAATAGGAAATGCAGTTGAATGTAGTTATGTTGATGCATGTTTCCCATGGCTAAAGGTAGGTTACATTTCTTAGTGACTTTTTTCTTCCCTCATTTAGACCAACATTCATTCTGCTCAGAGAAAACTGAGAGAGTCAAAAGTACTTCAGCTACATCTTCATCCCATAAAATGGGAGACTTAAGGTGTTTAGGTAAATATTATCGTAGATCTTTCTTTCCAGAGTACATAAAGAAGCCTTAAAGAGTCAGCAGTGCAATAAGTGGATTGACGGAAATTGTAACACATCTGTCCTATTACCTCTTACGTAATACCAAAACATGAACTGCTCCCTTTCCCTTTCCATTTCCCTTTCCATTTCCCTTTCCCCTTCCCCTTCCCCTTCCTCTTCCTCTCCCCTCCCCTCTCCTCTCCGCCCCTCCTCTGGAGTGGAAGTGCAGTATAACTTAGTCCCATAAAATGTTGAAACCAATTTTTTTTTTTAAGAGAGCAAATACAAAGTATTTCAAGAAGGCACATAAAAATAACATGAGTATGGAAAACCTGAAGTCAAATTGATCCTAGTGCAAAATAGTCAATAGATCCTAGAGCAAAATGAAACAGTGAACTTTGTGGTGGCTTCTTTAGAAGCTGTGATTGCTATTCAATATCCTATTTTTCCCAGGTTGCACAGCAGAAGGACTGTCCTTGAACAGTAAAACCTTCACCAAGACGTTGCAGAGTTGCCTGCACAAGTGTGAGCACCACAGAGTCATCCTGGAGGCTGAAGAAAGATACCGAGGGGAACTGCGCAGGGTGGCTGCTGGTCACAACAGCAGATCTGCAACTCACCAGGGTATGGAGTTTATGTTCAGTACTTGGAACCGTTGCTTTGGAATTGCATTTAAAATTCTGAACTTTTTTTTTTATTTGCTTCTGATTGTCTTGCTGTTTTAAACTCATTTGTGGAATTTGATTTACAATGATTCTGGAAGAGCCTGCCCGGGGACGTGGTGGGGTCACCATTCCTGGATGTGTTTAAAAAGAGACTGGATGTGGCACTGGGTGCCATGTAGGTCTAGTTGAGGTGTTAGGGCATGGGTTGGACTCAATGATCTTGAAGGTCTCTTCCAACCTGGTGATTCTGTGATTTGTACTGAGATCAGAACTGGCCATTTCTGTTTTGAAGGGTCTTGTGTGTTTCTTGCCATGGTGACAGATGCTCATTACAGGCTTTCATAAAACTCTCATGGTTGCCAGAAATAGTCAAGTCCTAAGAGAAAGGAATGTATTAAGTTGAAGTATGTGTGAGTGGATGTATGACATCACACCAAAGTAATTTCATTCAATATTACAGACTTACAGGTCTAGGATACTTAAACATCTAGAAGCACATCCTATATTTTTCTCGTTTAAAGAAGGAATTCTGAAAATTAAACAGTTATTACTTACTGGCATTTGTACTGCTTTCATCTTATATTTTCCAGAAATGCTGCTGTCTCCGGTGAAGAAAGACAAGCTGCATAAAGAAATACCAACTTTTAGGAGCAAGAAGGATAGTTTCCAAAGTAAGGGCTCGGTTTGGAAAGTGGTGTGAAAAGTCCTTACTGTCTATTAATTCTTTTGCAGAACTTTACCATGGGAGACTGTGGATAGAAAATGATTTTCTTTTTTTTCCCCCTCTACATTCTGAGAATAATCTGTATATTATTAGGCCAGAAAATGCATACTCTATAATCATGAAATTGTATAATGCACATTATTTCCTTGCAAAGTTACCTGGCACTGCTGTGTTGATCCTGTTTTGAATCTTTCAGGGTTACTTCCATGGCATTTGCAATTTCTCCATTTTGTGGCATTGTTTTCTAAAATGGAGAGGTTTAGTCAGACTCAGAGCAGAGCTCAGCTGCCTGAACCTGGATTCAGCACCACTCCTTATGCAGTGCCAGTCATGTTATTCTATTAGACCCATTCCTGTTCCTGCTGGGAGCTCTGCTGAGAACTTGTGATAAACAGCTACAATGGGAATCCTTAAGAATGAATTCTTCTTTGAAACGAGAATTGAAATTTGAATTTTGAAATTCCCACCAATAACTATATTTCATCTTAAAAGCCCATTACAACCATGTATTATCTTTAGCAAGTACACATTTCCTGCAAGCTAAAGTAAACTGAATTTTCCAGTCTTTCTTCCAAGATTAGTGGTATGGCTTAAAAGACCAGATTAGTGGTATGGCTTAAAAGATGGTTCTCTCTTAAATTTTAATTCCCAAAACATAACCTATGTTTTATGATGTGGTTTTTTCTTTTTTTCTATTAAGGTGTGTAATGCTTTATTGTTTGATTTTATTGTTTCTTTTTTAAGGCATTCTTTTGACTCCAAATAGAAAAGACAAATCTAATACTTCAAAGAGAGATGAATATAGTAGAAATATTAGGTGGACTAGCAACTATAACTTGACACCTGCTTATGAAAATTGTGAGTATTACCATAAAATGAATTCTCTGATATGCACAACTGAAAGATCAGTATTTGCATTTAGGTCAGGGCATTGAGAGAAGCACCTGTCCTTACTATTGGAGATAAATGGCTATGAATTTAAATAATCCGTTACGCTTTCTCTCACAGAAATCCACTTTAACATCAGTAATATTATTATTTGCTTCTGGTTCATCAATAGTCCTTATGTCTTAATGTGGATTATGAGAAAAAGATCTAAGGAGAATGAGGTATTACTAACAAAGCAACATTTACATATTCAGATTCATTAGAATAAATTTGCTTTACAGTTTTATATCCAGTTTTTCAGTGGATTTGAGTTAGTTTAAAGGACTAAGTGGCTTCCTTGTTCACAATTCCATAGCTTTACAAAAAACCCAAGATGCTAACCTGAAGAGACAGAGAGTCAAAGAGATGTACAGCCAGAAATGTCAATACTTAAAAGAAAACTGCACACATTCACTTGACAAAGATGAGGTTAGTCATGCAAAGCCTAGTCGTGAACTGACATGTTTATAAATGGCCAAATAAAAGCACTAGGAATTGCATCGGGTTTTTTTAGTCACCTTTAAGAGGAGCCCAGTAGCAAAATGAACCTTATTTTAAAAATATTCCCTTGTTAATTCTACTCCAATCACACTGTTGTAGCCCAGAACTGAGTTCAGCATTTTTCAGCTGACATCTTTTCAGAATGATGGATCTGGAGGTCTGATTTTTCCTGTATTGATGAAGATTTGCACAGTATGGAAGTAACAGAAACCTAAAGGAATAAACCTGCTAAAATAATAAACTATCTAGGCACAACAGAAATGAAAATCACAGAAAAATACTGTATTTTAGTTAGTGGTGACAGTGAAGAAACCTTGGAGAAGCATTGTTCCCTTCCCAGTGGGACCATTTCTTTACAACTATTAAATGTTGAATTGCCAGTAATATGTTACTTCCACTTGCAAAATAGTATGTATATTTACATAATTCTTAATGACACCAAAATTATTATTTGAAGGGCAATGAAATGTGTTCCCTGGCCATGAGCATGAGAGGTTTTAACAAGAGAAGAGCCCGAAAAGATTTCACAACTGAAGAAATCAACTGCCTTTTGAAAGGCGTCCAAAAAATGGGCAACCACTGGAATTTGATTTTGTGGTCTTACCCTTTCCAGAAAGGACGGACAAGTGTTGACCTCTCCAAGAAGTACTACAGGTTACAGGTGCAGGTACTCATCACTGAATTTTCTACTGATGGCAAATGCTGTGAGACCAGTTTTCATGGTTAGCCCCTGAGCTGACTTGCAGAAATAAAGACAGGCTTTCAGTGTGCAGCCATGGGATTGTGGCTTGTGTCAGTGCAGTGCCCATGAGAATGATCTCTGGTGTAATTCCATCAGGGCTGGTGCTTGGGGAGAGAGAACTAAAGTAGGGAAAGACCAAAGAGCCTTGGAACCTGCCACTGTCATCTGACAGGGTACAAAGAGAATGAGAATGTCATTAAGGACTCTGAATTAATCCCTGTGTTTATCAGGAAGTTTCCTCTTCGCTCAGCCCCTGTTGTGATGCTGGTCTGTGAGAGCCTCTGAAGCAGTTTCCCAGTGGTTAATCCACGCATACCTCAGAACAGGAGCATTGCTCCTGTGCTTTGGGAGACCATGGGAGCAATTAAGTGACAAGCCTTTGTCTACTGAAAGCTGTTCTGTAACTGTGCAGTGGTTTGGGGCAACATTTATCTTGATATTTTCTCTTTTATCTCCATTTTATAGATGAAAAAAGCCCAGAGAGGACATCCATAACATCATCTGTGAGCGCTTTGGATTTCATTGCAGAATGTTTAAGAACAGCCTTTGTAACAGTGAGGTATTGCCAGAACAACTTGAGCCCTTGGAGAATTTAGGTTGGCTTGGACTCCTGTTTTTCAGTGACAACTGACAGAATTGTTATGCATTGTAATTTTAATTTACCATAACTTGGCAATTTATGTAAGTAATTCTATCATAGGCAACAAAATCTCTATCAATAAAAATTACATTTATTTGGAACTTGATTTAACCTTCTTGAGCATTTGATTTATGCAACTTCTGAGTTAACCTTTTGTAGCTCGCTCTATACCATTTTTAAGAAAAGGATATATTGCTAAAATGAATAATTTATGTCTGAAACTGCTGTTAATGTTGTGTCTGAATTTGTTTCCTCTTAATAAGTGAAATGTTTAAAGCAGGTGGAATATTTTGTCATGTGTTGAATATGCTGCATGTGCAGAAAGACGTCTCTGTGACAGAAAACACTGAATGTGTGGTTAAACACTGCTCCACAGAGGCAAATCTTTCACTGGTACGGAAATTCTGTACTCACTGTTGAACTGAGTAGTCACTGATAGAATTTGGCTTCTGTTTTTAGTTGGACAGTTTTCTGATGTATTTTTCAAATAAGTGAGCAGAACCACCTGCTAATTACACATTTCTGTACACAATTTCTGCTAATTACACTTTTTTTAATAGGAAGCTTTACTGAAAGCCTTGGTAACTTGCTTTTTCAGTGATAGCCTTAGTATTTCAGTTGTAGTTTTTACTTGTTGTGATAAAGGAATGATGAATAGTTAATTTATTATGGAAAAGGTTTAGTAATTGTATTAGCACTAGGTTTTCACTATGATCTGGCTTAAATTTTTGAAAACAGACAAGGTAACCAAAACCTGAGAGACTTGCAATAAAGATTATGCCAATGATGCAATAAATATGTCTTCCAGTATTTTCAGCAGTTTGGGGGTTTTTATAATTAAAATATCGAAACATCTATAAAAAATGTCTCTGAGTGGAGCTGTTGCCACTCAGGGTTGAGTATCAGTGGAACTATTGGCAGAGTGGAAGCCAAAAGGGCTCCTGAGGTAGAGTGTCCCCAAGGAGGACATTGGGGTCCCTTACACACTCCAGGTGTTTTTCCAGGGACTCCAGCCTAGTCCAGACAAGCTGTTACTTCATCCTTTGACTGAATGTGTATTAGTATCCACATTATCAAGACCTGAAGTATGTCTCAAGTGGCTAAAATATGTAAGGTGTAAGTCTTTATTTGCCACAAGGTGGGAATGTTGCAATACTGACATTTTACCTCACCTTAGGTATAGTTCAGGAAAGGCCTTGGGGAGCCTTTGGTCTCCTCTCCTCTTTGGAGCAGGACTGAGGTCAAAGTTATTCCAGTTGTTCAGTGCCTTGTCAAGTTCTGAGACTCTTCAAGGAAGGAATTCCTGCTGCCTCTTTGGGCTGCTGCTGCTGGTGCTTCACTTCCTCTTGGAAGGGCAGGGCTGGAACCACATCACTGGAACATTCTGGTGGGATCCAAAAGCGAAATCATAGACCAGCAGCAGGCAGAAACCTGAGGTGTGAATTTGTGCAAGTCAGTCTTTTGCTCTCCTTTGGATTAACTGTACAGTCTTGATCAGTTTAATTTTCTTGCAGAAGTGCTTTGAAATCCACACTTAATAGGCACCACAAAACCAAAATTGCATGAGAATAGTTGATGTCACTTTTAGGCTGGTTGGCCACCCAGGGCAGTATTTCAGCACTTTGAAAGGCTGGAATGACTGACAAACCACCCAGGGAAGTCTGTTTGTAAAAACCCTGACGTGCTCTAGTGATTCTGTTGGTCAAACAGGGTGTTAGGGGTGCGAGGATGGGGTGGTAATGGCAGCTTGATCGGTCAGCACCAATTCACACCGTGTGCTCATCCAGATCTGCCCCGGCACTGCCCGGCACCGAGGCTGCGCTGGCACCGAGGCTGCGCTGGCACCGGGGCTGCGCTGGCACCGGCACTGCCCGGCACCGGGGCTGCGCTGGCACCGGCACTGCCCGGCACCGGCACTGCCCAGCACCGGGGCTGCGCTGGCGGGAGCACAGCAGGGTGGGCGACCGCAGCTGCGGGGAGGTACCAGGGCAGGTGCCAGGGAGTGCAGGGAGGTACTGGGGCACAAGTGTTGAGGCAGGAACCGAAGATCAGGAGAAGGTACCTGAGCAGGTACGAGGGAGGTAAGGCAGGTTAGGCAGAGGTACCTGAGCAGGTCCGGAGGGCATGCAGCCAGAGGTACCTGGGCAGGTACCGGGGGTACAGCCGAAGGTACTGGAGCAGGTACAGGAGATGCAGGAGGTACCTGAGCAGGCCCAGAGGGGATGCAGGAGGTACCTGAGCAGGCCCAGAGGGGATGCAGGAGGTACCTGAGCAGGCCCAGAG
>VWZP01007710.1:291548-328024 GCA_013396995.1 Dicaeum eximium | reverse complement strand
GGCCGGGTCGGGGCCGCGCTCGGGCCCCGCGGGCGGCGGCGGCGGGGCCGAGGGGCAGCGCCGGGCGGGCCGGGGGTGCGTGACGGGAGCCCCGCGGGCGCAGGGACGGGAGAGCGGGGGAGCGGGGCCTGGGAGCGCGGCTCTGCGGGACATCCGCAGGCCGGCTCCGGCAAGGCTATCTCGGTTTTTCGGCTCTTATTTCTAAAGAACGCTTTTTAAAAAATACCTATAGTGGCAGAAAAGCGTATATCGAATACCGCAATCGATTGTGATGAGAGTTAGTTGAAAAGTAATGTTCTGCGGTACTGTGGCCTCTTACAAAGGGCGAGAACTTTAAATGTTCCTGCCCGTGGTTTAGAAATCGTGAAAGCTCTTGTGTAGAAGGTGGGATGCTTGCGGTGGTTGAGAGTGCGGTTGGCCTGTGGCAGCCCTGCTCGTAGGCAGCCCCCTGTGCCGGCTGTGGTGCGGATGTGCTGAGCTCATGGTGCTGTCACAGCCGGCTCGCTCCGTGCGCGGGATAACGCGGCCGCTCTGCCTTCCCCAGGTCCTCCATCCTCAGCGAGGTCTCCACACGGTCCAGATCTAAACTGCCATCGGGCAAGAATATTCTTGTTTTTGGTAAGTAACACACGCAGCGAGTTGGGTGTTGGCTTGTTCCTTGTTTATTTGCAGAAACAAAGTGTATTTCAAGCAGCAATTGATGCAGACTGACTCATGGGTTCGTTACAGTTGGGTTATGTAATTTGATCTGTGGTCTTGTTTTGTGCTTATAGATCTACTTTCTCTTTGGTTTCCACTGTTAGATTTACAGCCTATTTTAAGTAATAGTAGAGAATAAGGTAGTTTTTCATTCTTATTGTTCTGGTACAAGCCATTGGATTTAGCTGAAATACTTGAAAGAGAACAACAAATAACTGATTCGGAAGTATACAAGGATGCTTCTCATTAATTAAGCAAGTTGTGAAAAAAAAACATTTTCTATCAAGTCTGATGTAGTTCTGAAGGTGTCTTTTTCCTCTGCAAACTTACTGCCAGGTGATGATGGTTCAGGCAAAACCACACTCATGGCTAAAATACAGGGAGCAGAGCATGGCAAGAAAGGAAGAGGACTGGAATACTTGTACCTGAATATTCACGATGAAGACAGAGATGGTAAGTTCGTTTCAAATGCAATCTCTGTAATTAAGTAGCTGCCATGCTATTTTAATAATTGTGGTTTGATGTGTGTGTTCTGGGCTATCCCCAGTAGCTGGTTCAGCGTGGTGCTGGGAGTTTTGGAGCTGTGTCCATTTCTGTGCAGGGAGAGGTTTCACAGTCAATGTCTGTTCTCCCTCGCCCCTCTGACAGCCTGACCTGTGTCTGGGGCAGGGCTGCTCTGGGGATCCCTCCACTGCTAGGGGAGATCCCTTTGCTGAGGGTGACTTTGTAGCGGCTGTGTTGGCATTGCTGTGGCTACTTTGTGACTAGAGAAAGGGAGGAATACATCCACCAGAATTTCATGCTCAGCATCGATTTCTAGGCGCAGGGGTTTAATGTTTCTCATAGGGGCTGTGTGTGGAATTTTGGTTAGCTATAACAGATGTTTTGCTGTAGTTGACTGACTGAAGAACAGAACTTAAAGTCAGAATTGGTGTTTCCTTTTCTCAGGTTGGAGCTGGTCTCTTTGCCCCTTGTCTTTTTGTTGCTGCTGCTGATCTCTTGTCTCTACTATATGGAAGGAGACTATACCAAGAGACCATTTAAAAGCAGGCCTCATGATCAGATTACTTGTATTTTTAGGAAGGTTGAGGACAGGAAGAGATAGGGAGTGAGTTCATTATCTTTGCTCCTAAATGTGCCTCTGTTGAACTCATTTTGGGCAAGCTGCTAGACCTCCTTGGGTTGGTTTGTTTTTAAAAATGTGGAATGTAAGTCTTCCTCATGACTTCCTTCAGAACTCAGAAGAGGGAAGCAGTGGTGGTTCATCCCTGTTCCCAGGAACAAGCAGACTAGGAAGATCCTATAATGGTATTTTGAAACTGGAGATGCGCTGAAGGCTTGCAGAAGTGATTAAGTGCCATATGTGACTGGTTGTTATGGAGATTGGGCCTGCACTCACGTGGCAGGAAGCTGCCTTTGGATACTAAGTTGGGCACAATGAAAGTATGAGTACATTGCCATATCTTCCAGGGGCCTCCTTGAAGTTGCTAAAAATCTTTTGGGCTTTAATTTTAAGTGCTGAGCCATTCTTGGCTTCTTCAGGTTCTGGGTGTAAGTGCTTTTCCACCATGCACAATCTGCTTTAGTTCTGCATAAACACTTCAGGGAAGAAAAAGCCCCTATACTGTGCTATTTTTCCTGGTGTTATCTGTCAAACCTTAAGTATATCCCTACACTGGAAATATTTTGGGGCTATTCCTGAGTGGCTGAAAGTGATAACTATTTGAAGTGATTAGGAGAGGCCTGTCATAAGAAGTCAGGCAGCACTAGCAGGAAAAAGATCTTTTTGGCTGATTACAGGCTCAGCTGGCCATTCAGGTCTTCATGCATCCTCTAATGGGTGTGTTACGAGCTAATAATACATGCCTTTTCCTTTCTGTCTCATTAGTGTCGTCCACAAGCAAAATAAATAGCAAAGTGGGTCAGGACCTCCCAGCAGGCAGAGATAAAGCTCTTTCTTCTCTAGGACAGGTTTGGATTTGGTTTCTACACTCTGTGTGCTTCAGATGAGTGTATGCTCATATCCACATTGGGGAGCAAAGCCTTTATAATTGACCCACAATTCTGAAAGCCATAAGGAATCTCAGGGTAGGCATTCAGGAGCTCAGGAGCAGATGAGTGATTCTGAGGGTCTCTGCTTTTTATTAGACTCCAATCTAGCCAAGACCAGATCACAAGGATTTCCAGGGGTGCCAGATCAACACTGTTAACTGAAACTGCAGTGGAGTGAGATGATCTCAGCTTCTTTCCCAGGTGACAGAAAATTTATTTGCTCTCTTTGTCTTATTCTTCTTCATTTCAGATAAGTTTACTCTATCCAGGAGAAATATTTTCCTCATAGTGCTGAGTCATTCATTATCTACTTCCCACTTCCCCTTGGAAACCTTAAGGAAAATCTATGTTGCTTCCTATGCTGTGGTTTCCCCTCCCCTTCCTCTTCAAGGGATGCTTGAACCTGGCTGCTCCAACATATAAAGTAGAATTTTTCTGGATTGCTGTGTGCACTCTTAGTTTACAGTTATTTTCCTCCTAAAGATCAGTGCAACAATTAAATTGTTCTTTTTAGTTTGTAGGAAAGTTTAACAAATGCCCAGGAAGCATCTCTGCCTTGCAGACCCCAGAGGTGCCTCACAGAGGCACAGGTGGCTCACAGAGGTGCCCATGGACTATGTGGTTTTCCCTGTCCCCTGGTGGTTTCTTGGCAGCTGGAGGCACATGGGCACTGTGCTGTGTCCAGCTGCTCCAGCTCTGCCAGGGGTCACTGCTCAGTGTGACATGTGGGCTTTGCTTCCCAGGGCTCAGGGTCACTTAGATTCTAAGTCTGCTACTGAATCTGTCTGAAAAGTCTCTTTCCTAGGGAAAAGATATCTTTTTATTTTAAAGATATATTTTATCACTATCCCCCATTTTATCACTATTTTATGCTGCCTAGGCCAAGGCATTTGCTCAAGAAGAGGTTTGGAGAAACCTGAGAAGCAATCGTGAGAGGGAGAGGATTCTCCTAAATCCCCAGCTACATTATCCTTGGAGCATATGGCTGCTCCTGCATATATGACACCATAGTTCATCTGGATGAAAGCATTTATAGCACTGCCTGCAAACTTAGCTTTGAATATTAACTGATCTTGGAGCTCAGGCCCCAGAGTCCTCCATTAGTGGAATTTTTCAGGGAGTGTGGCAAGGTACACTTTCTTGCCTGTCTTTATGATGAACAGATGTTTTTTGTCTCTACTGGTTAGTCTGCTTTTGAGGACTGAGAATCTGAATTCATAGGAGGTAGAAGAGAAGCTGTGCACAATTTTCCTAAAGGATCTGTGTTTCCGGAGTAGCTTTCAGAGGCCTTTGCGGGGCCAGGACAGAGTTACAATGGGGATGTAGAGCAGAACAGGGAGCCAGACTGCAAGGCCTGCTCTGTGCTGTGTGTGTCAGATGGAGCCACACAGGGACATTTCTCACCTGCCCAGACTGCAGATGCACCTCATGTGTGCCCAGTGTGCAGAGAAGAGCCATTCTGGGATTCCATTCTTACTTGTAACAAAACAAAGCAGTCTTGGGTTTTGCCTCAAGTTTGGACTGGCCTCAGCCATATCATGTGCATATTCCAGCTGAACTGGTTATTCCAGGTTGAGCCAAGTCTTGCTGCTGTGCTGGTTTCTAATGAGAAAATTGTCCTTTTTATTTTGTCAACATCTTTAAAGTGGTTCTCTTGAAAGTTTTCTCCTTTTTTGCTTCTCTTCACAGCTTGAGGAAGGGATATCTAATTGCCACTGATATCTTTAGAATCGTTGCAAATGTAGTTGCAGTTCACAGAATCAACCATGTACAATAACATTCATGGAAAATCTTTCTCAGGACTAAAGGGATAATGGAATATTGACAGGATTTAGTGATGTGATTTTAGCAGCTTTTGTAATAGCCTGTAATAAGTAGCCCCTCCTTTTCCAACAGGACCTGGTAATTGTTTGCTGTGCTTTTGTATGTTGTGTCATGGCCAATAAGAAGGTCTCAGTTAGCATTCATGACTAAGCAGGAGCTTGATGTGATGCTGACAAAGCTGAATTTACCACCAAGTCCTTGCCACATTGTGAGCACCCAGTGCTGTATTTTTAAGTGCGTTTTACGTTTTAGCAAGTGTAAATCACAAGACATTCCTGTCCTGTTGGAAAGGAGCAAACCCTTTCCTTTTCATACAATGTTACTTTTTTTTTTTTTGGCTAAAGTACATTTTAATGTGAGTGCAAGGCTTCCAGGCTTCCTAGCAGTGGTAGTTCCAGCTGTGTTCTAGTTCCACCTGGATTCTAGTTCCAGTCTGCATTCCAAACATGTTAAGCAAAATTTAAATCATTAAGGGGAGCAAAGGTGCATAGCAAACAAAACAATTTTAACCTTAGGTATTGGCTTTAAAACACAACTTAGTGAATTTGGATATTATTAATTTTTGTTACTTGCCTTGTGTAAGTTTTTTCTGCAGAGTATTCCCTACAGGAGAATCCATCAGTGCTGAGGAGAGCGGTAAACTTGCCTAAAGTATGGATAGATTTTCATTAGGTTTTCAGAACTTCATCCATGCTCCAAGGAGACAGGTGTACATACACACAGTCCCTGTCTATTAATAACCTTTAGCTCATAGAAATCTCATGGGGTTTTTATTTACTGGGAGGCTGCTGCTTGGCATGTACACAGGATGTTTCTAGAATGCAGAGAGTCCTGCACAGATACTTCATTTACTGTTGTGTAATAGGAAACACGTAAATGTGTTCACATTGTATTCTATCTTGATCTGTTTTTCCAGACTTCTCCTAGACCTTCCCTCTGTCCTCAGAGGCCTTTGGGAGCTCTAGATTCAGACCTGCAGTGCTGTGGGAATCCCTATGATGCCAGTGACTGGTGTCCTGGAGCAGGGTGAGGGAGGGGAGCAGTGCTGGGTGTGCACAAGTGCGTTCTGAGCTCCAGGGCTTTCCCTTGCTGATCACTGGAGAGTGAATCGAGGAGTGCAGCTGGCAGTGAGAGGAGCTGTAAGTTCACAGTGTGGCCCTTGGCCTGTTTGTGTGATGGCTGATGTTGGAATGTCTTAGGACAGCCCAACAGAGCTTATGCTAAATGTGGACTGCCCACATACAGCACCTTGATGAGATGTCTGAAACTGGGCTGCTCAGTAATTTTGTCCAAGGCCTGATTAAACAGGTAGGATGTATATATATCATCTTTTCTTCTTCCAGATTTCTTAGCCACGCTTTTGGATTCAGGAGGGGTGGATTCCTTCCTAGAATAAAGTTATGATAGCCATAGTAACTGGATTTATTTTGCAAAGTTGAAAGATTCAGGACACGGAAGTACAGTGAGGCAGGGTAATTATGAAGCTCAGTAGCTGCTTTGAAAATCTGGGTTCTGCAGTGGCTGGTTTGCAGATCTGTGTGTTTCAGAAGTCACATATTATGTAAGTAGTGCAAGAGAGACTCACTGTTCCCTCTGGATAGCTGTAGTAAAGTAGGGAATACTTACGCAGAGGTATTAGGAAGAGTCTAGAAGATAGAAACAATGGAGTTGCTCCTCTTCAGCAGGGAGTTCTGAGGATAATATTCTCTCTTTCTCTCTTTCTCTCTTTCTCTTTCTTTTCTTTTTTTGTTTTTTTTTTTTTAATTTGGAAGACATGGTTGTTCATGATACCTGATACGTCATTTCTGGAGGAAACTCCTTTTTCAGTTCTTATAGTCTTGCCAAGAGTTCAGTTTTGGGGTAAAATGCCAGCTGTCTAACCCAGTTGATCCCACTCTACTCTGCCTTGTGTTCCAACGAAGCATCTTGCCACTATCAGAAACACTTGTGGGAGAAACACAAAAGCTGCAATACCAGGTCATTTCTCCAGTGCTCATTTGGTCAGGAGCCTGCAGAAGAGTGAGTTAAGAGCACGTGGCACAGCCTTGTTGGGAAGGTGGGAAGTTCATCCTGTATTTGCTCTTCCCACTCCTGTGCTAGAAACTTAAGCTGCTTATTGCTGGTATCTTGTTTGCAGCTCATTTCTGCTGGGAGGTTTCTTGAGTGTGTGAAACCAGTTTATATGTCTGGGAGACACCGAGGGCAGTGTTCATCTCCTGCTGGCCTGGGACAGAGCCACCTACACATGGGGTCTGCACTTACACATCCCCTGTGTTCTGGGTTCAGTGTGCACATTTCTAATGCAGGGTTGTTGTGCAGTGATTAAAAACTGTCCTGACAGCTGTCCTGAGTAAAAGCTCAAGAACAGAAATTTTTTTTTTAAAGGAAAATGTTCTGAACCCAAAAATGAAAGCATTTCTGACTATTATAGGCATTTACACAGGAACCTGTCTTATAAACAAGTAGGCAAAGTGTGCTGGTAGCTGGGCCTGCTCCTTCCACTGAACGCTGATGCTCTCAGCCTGGCAAAGCAAACCCTGGCATCTGCTGGGTTCCCACTGTGCCTTTTCCTTTCAGATCACACTCGCTGCAACGTCTGGATCCTGGACGGAGACTTGTACCACAAAGGGCTGCTGAAGTTTGCAGTTTCTGCTGAATCTCTGCAAGACACCATCGTGGTCTTTGTTGCAGATATGTCTAGACCTTGGACTGTTATGGAATCTTTACAGAAATGGGCCAGTGTCTTGCAAGAACACATTGATAAGATGAAAATTCCCCCAGAAGAGATGAGGCACATGGAGCAGAAGTGTAAGTCTTTGTGCATCCATACATTGCTGTTGGTTTTTTAATTAGCTCTCACAACATTTGATGGATTTCTTTGGGTCAGTGGTTTGAGAATGGATTGGATAAGAATTACTCTTAAGTTGTGATTGCAACAGTAATTCAAGTATACTGTGTTAGGCTTTAAAACAACTCTTCCAGTTTTGCTGTGCTAACAAAACATCAGGTGAATAATTGGTCTAGATCCTGGGCAATAATGAGATTTTGATAATTTGATTTTTAAAAAGGGCAATTAAAAAAAATCAATAAAATTATAGATTTCAGTTTTTAAAAGATGGTGACAAAATTCAGTGATGAAGTGAGCTGTCTGCTTTACTGTGGTATCTCAGCCAGGTCCCATTCCCATACTTTTCTTGTCTTACAGAAAGTCTCTCTGCCCTTGTTTTTCTGGTAGCTCAGGCTGTGAACCTGGTGCAGCTAATTGTGTCTCACTACAGCCATTCCTACCCTGTGACTTTGAGAATGTTGTATAAATTAACCTTCTTTCCTGGCATATCCATGGCAGGAAGGAATCTAGTGCTGGCAGGCAGTCATTGTTGCAGTATTGGATCCTGCGGCTGCTTTCCTAAAGTAGCATTGAATGTTTCTTGAGATTTTTTTTTTTCTGTTTTCATGTTGAATTACTCCAAAATAAATTCCTTTAGTGGAAAAGACCTTGGCGACTTACAGTCCTTTCAGATGAAGTAGATTCAGACTGCGCTTGCTGCTTTTGCTCCGGGCTGGTGGCTCTCTGTGCTGGAGTGTGGAGCCCTTGCAAATATGGTCTGGTAGGTTTCTGAGCTACCTTTAGGGAGCAGTGTGGTCTGTTTGACCTGTGAGCACTCAGGTATATTTGTATAGCTGATAATCCTTTCTGAATGTTAAATATTATGTTCCCAGAAGCCTTGTGCCTGCAGCATACCAGCTGGAGTTTAAACTGAAGGATCGAAACCCCCAGGGTTTGATCATCAGGTTACATTTAAACAAAAAGTGAAATATGAGAGTTTTTAGGGGAAAACAATGTGTGTCAAAGATTTTTTGGGAATGGGAAATGAAAAGGCAGTTCCAGTATCAAAATCCAACACTTAACCCAATCTGCACGTTTCTGAGACACAGCAAATGTTATGGCAATCCAAATAAAGGGTGAGTTTGTGCACTTAAATTTTACATTTGAAAAGAGAAGCTTTTCAGCCTTCCCTTCAGAGTGCAATCTGTGAAGGAGCTAGGGCAAAGCTCAAGTGCCCTATCTGAGGAACTTAAAAGGCTTTCCAATAGTGGTATCTTAGATAGAGAATTCTAAATTAAAGTATCATAGAAACTCCTGGTTTCTATGGAGCTCTCCTGGAGTCAAGGGAAGAGGAGATGGGAGAGGGGCTGAATTCCTCAGTGCCTGGCTCAGGGGCCCGATGTGTGGCACACAGAGCCCCGATGTCTTCAAATTTCCATCTCCTGTTCTCAGGCCCTGTGCAGGACCCTCATATCACCTGGATACTTCTCTGGTTTCTTGCAGACTGTCCCTAGGGTCAGCTCTGTGCTCAGAACTTTGGCCACATGTCCTGTGATTCTCTTAGCAGCCCGTGCTGGGGAAAAGCCTGTGTAACTGTGTCAGAGTAATGCACTGGCCAGGGTAGAGCACACATGCCTGGTGACTGCCTTGGGATTGCTGCCCATCCTAAAGCTACACAGCAAAGCTCTCCTTACTGAAAACCTGCTGCCTGTGCCTCCTGGGGTAGGCTGCCGCTTAGAAAATGAAATCACTGGGTTTTAACAGCCCAAATACGTAAAAACCAGGATAATAAAGTTCACATGAGGGCAGTTGAAACATAGAAATGGAATGCAGAGTGATGGGATGTGCTGAATTTAGGCCCCCTGCAGCATAATACCATGTGGATGGATGTGTTTCCGGAGTTCACCTGCATAGTATTCCCTTACTCCTGCTCCTCCATCTCAAGCTGAATGTCCACAGTGCTTCTTCTGGCTGTCACACTCAGCACCAGGAGCCCTGGGGAAACATTGCCCAGTCCTGCCCCACTGGCATCCACTGGAAGTGCTGCAAGGTTGTTCCTTCTCCATTACTAAGGTCCTAAGAGTTTCCAGAGATGCCTTTGTTAGCTCATCCTTGTCAGTGCAGTTGGACTTTGGACAGCTTGTCTCTGCTGGCAGGGTTTGGGAGACCTTTCTGCACCCAGCCCTTGCTCATGTGTTTGTTGGTTGAGATTCTGACTCTTGGCTTGCCTGGCTGGGTGAGAAACTTCCCTTTGGAGTTGAAGAGCTTCCAGAATGGGCAGTAGGACACACATGGGAGCAACAGGCTGCCTTCTTGAGAATGTACCCAGAGCATTGCCTGCCTGCGCTCACTCCCATCACTGAGCTGCTCTGGGGGTTCCTTGCTAGAAGCTTGGCTAATGTGAAGTCAGGTACATAATGTCAACCATGTCCCTTTAATTCAGGCTCAATTGTGATAAATCATTACTTAAATAACACGTATTTGAATAATTATTTCAGGGATATTGCCTCGCTACTTAAGACAGCAGAGCAGATAAGGTGGCTGTCAGGAATCAAGAACAAGCAGAAAGGAGGTGTACTGATAAAATGGCAGTTACACCAATGACCCCTGGTATGTTTGAAGCTAAAGAACTGAAACACAATAACATGTTTTTGCAAATTGTGTACTGTCCCATTCAAGCTGAATTAGTTTCAGATTGTCAAACCAAGAAACAAAAAGGTAGACATAGAGCCCAAAAATTTCTTAAGCTCAAAGATTAAAAAGAAATTAGTTTATCCAGGTATCTTTTGTCTAGGAATTCTTTTCACAAGACTAAAATTTATAATGTCAATAAAAATAGGGCACAAAAAAGCTAAAGGTGATTGTGAAACTTTAAAGGATGTAAATATGGAATGATTGTCTCAGAAAAATAGTCTTCATTTTTCTCATTCTGCTGTTCAGGGCCTCTGGGATTTATCCATGAAGTTGTAGTGTTTGCCTGCATTCCCATATTGCAGTTAAAGAGCACTCCAAGCCTGAGCATATTACTGTTGCTGGAAGAACCAAACCTAATAATTGTGGATTGCTGTCTCAGTGGTGCTTCCAGTCAATGCATGTCTTGAGTGATGCAGCAGTTTCTGGTGGTTACTTTGCAGTGCCTTTTGTGAGCAACAGGAACAAAAGAGTTTGCTGGAACCTCACTTTCATTTGCTTGTTCAATGCAAAACTGTAAAGAGCCACAAGTTTGGTAGTTAAATCAGCACTCTGTATTGGAGGTGTGATTTTTAATGTCACATCATCGCCTGGTGAGAATTACTGAAACATAATAGGCCATTCTGAGTACTCAACCTTAGTGATGGGTGGCAGAATATTACAGATTTCCAGAGGAACTGTTGTTTTTCTGGCTTCCTGTTTTTGAGCATCATCTCAGGGGTGTTTCCTGTTGAAAAACCTTAAGCCAAAATAATTTTCAGTACTTTTTAGTAATGAAAAGAGTTGTTTTCCATACCATATAGAGGATGGTTCCTCAATTAGAACTGTGGGGAGGAGATAATATTCTTAGCTCATTAGCAAAAAAGGAAAAATAAAAGATTTTGTGGGCTGTTTGGGCACGCAACTTTATGTCCATTAAATGTGGATGCTTTATATCCATTAAAAGCCTGTGAGTGGAGCTCAAATGAGACATAGCTGTGGGAGGTAGGAAAAAGATATGAAATTGCTGTGTGTCAAAGAAATGTTTTAGCTGCAGTGAGCTGCTTTATTAGCTTGTGAGAGTGCAGTTTGTTCATCAAGGCATCTGACAGTACCTGGTGTCCAGGTTTACTTGCATTTCTTAGGACAAAATTCTGAAGAGACTGGGGGTTGAGTGGAAGCCTGGAGCAGTGTTTAGAGCCTGTTGCTGACAGGCACTCACACTTGTTCCTGAGTTAAAGTGGTGTCTGTGTGCTCAGGGTGCTGGAGTCAGAGGTTCTCGCTCTGGCTGGTACCTTCTGTAACTCAGTAGTTGTTTGTTCAGAGCTGCCTCTGTTGGCCCCAGTGCTGTGTCCCACTGCTCTGTGTCTGGCAGGGATTAATGCCAGGCCAGGTGCATCCCTGGGAATCCACACAGAGATCAGCTCCACATGGAAGGGTTTTCTCCCTCTGTGTGTGAGGTGTGGCCTTGGTGCTGCCACTGGGTCCTGCTGACTCCTGGGGAGAGGGGGAGCAGGGAGTTGTGGCTCTCTGGGATTGTGCCCTTCATCCCCATTCAGCAGAAATTCATTAGGATGAAGCCATTAGACTTCTGAAATTTCCACGTTGCATTTGCTTTTATTTACATTTCTAAAATTCTTAGAGCATCTTGTGTTTTCTCATGTTGTCAAGTGTTACTCTTTTCAGGAGAGGCCTTTTTTCCCCAAATTTGAAGGGGTTTATGCTCAATAAAGAAACGATTATTTTGCTTCAATATGAGCGAAACCCAGGAAAGGAATCCTGCCTGATTGTAATAAGTGGTAAATTGAGAGCAGTATTGTCAAATAGTCTTTTCTGTGTGATTAAGTCAATGAGGCTCATCTAAACCATTGTGGGAGATGCAGATGCTGTTCTTTAAACTGCTCTAATACACTTGGCCTCAATAGTAAATAGTAATGGGAAAGCTAATAAAGGAGAGAGATACTTTAAAAAACTCCTTTTCTAGTTAAATGCTTTTGGTGAGATAATAAACATGTGGATTGTGCAGAATGTATGATGGAATTTTGATTTGTTGTAGCTGACTAAGAAACAGTCCTGGAGAAAGCATCCTTTGGGGTGCTGCTGTTTCTTCTCCACAAGAAGGCACTGTCCCCCCGTGTTAAAAGCAACTGCATTTCATTTTAATTTGTTTGTATTTCCTTGCACCCTGGCCTATATTGAATTGGTGATTGGAAGTCTTATGGTCTACATTTAGTTTGAGGTTTTTAGGCTTTTCTCAGTAGTGGAGCTCTCTTCTTTTCCACAAGAATCACACAATTTTATATTTCAGCTAAACATTGTAGATTGTGCAGCTTTAAACAGAAGAGTTTTCTGATTTGTTCTTCCTTCCACACACCCATACCATTGCAGGAATGTTTCCTGTTTTGAAAAGGTACTATGACTTCTTTTTGCAAGGTTTGTATAAGAAACTTCCCTGAGGTTTTACCACTTCCCAAAGCTCAGGAGGCCTGCAGTGCGTAGCACTTCGTTCCTGGCACACGGAGGGTGTTCTGAGCAGCCTGTGTGGCTGCCCTGGAGACTGGTGGCTTTTCCGAGGAGTTCTCACTGTCCCTACAGTCACTCTGCTCCCACTGTTTCTAAAATGAAGGAACCTTTGTGGGAGCAGATCATGGAGTTTGCTTGGCTCTTTCTGTGAGGGTTCCTTATGGCTGAGTGAGGAAGAGGAGGTGAGCCCTGGGCCTCAGGGCAGTGTGTGCCTGGAGCAGCCACATACAGGACACAGATTTAGCTGGTCTGTGGCTTTGGTCTTGAATAAAATATATTAAAGTGTAGGTTGCATCCCAGATTTGATAAAGCATGTGTGGGGTCACAGTGCATTTCCAAAATGGCCTTAATACTATTTCTTAGGTGCTTCAGTACTGGGTAGTATTCAGGATTATTGGAACACTCGTGGTTGCCATAAAATAAAAATACTGAAAACATAAAAAGCATCGAGTTTCCTCTGGACCCCACTGTAGTTTTCCAGAATACAACTGAGTCTCTTCAGGTAGCCTGCAGATGCCCTTGAGTCTGTGTTTGTGCAGGTAGGTTTTATATTTCTAGCACTGGATGCCTGCAACAGAAATGTAGAGTAATAGGAACTAAAGTAATTGATTGTAAGAAAAAGTGGCTGTTTCAGGTTGGTGTTTTCTGTGTACATTTATGTTTTCACCGTGCTTTCTTCCACAATAGGTACAAATTGCAAGGTATAGGCTGTGTTGCTGAACCCATTTATGTTTTCTGTTGTCAGCTGCCCTATAATGAAATGTTCAGGAATATGCATTTTTGCAGGTAATTGTGATTATTTATAATGGCTCCAGATCCCACTTGATTTAGCTTCCTGTAAGTTTTGATGGAGGAGTGTTTGTGGTGTTGGAAAGGGCAACAAGGCTTAACTTGCATTCACTTCTCATGTAGTATAAAAATAAAAAAAAACCCTTGAGATTTCTAGTTGTAGATTAATTATGGTTTAAAAAGAACTAGTTCCTTTGTTGTAGCCTAATCTCTCTGTTTTAATAGTTATAAAGGAGTTTCAGGAGTATGTAGAACCTGAAGAAGGCTACCAAGGATCACCACAGAGGAGAGGCCCCTCATCTGGCCAGGAGGACGAACACGTTTCCCTGCCCCTCGGAGACAACGTGCTGACTCACAACCTGGGCATTCCTGTGCTCGTGGTGTGCACCAAAGTGAGCCTCTGCTTCTCTTTGCTGCTATGCATGGCTTTCATTACTTCTCTGTTAAAGGCATGCTTTCTGCAGACATACAAAATGAATTCTGGATTAACAGTGGAGGGATTTGTTTTACAAGTGAGCTTCTGCCATCAACATCAATTTTTACTTTTATGGAAAATAAACTTTATCAATTATATGTTAATTAGTTCAGCGTTTGGTTTATTGGTGCTACAGAACCAGAGACTCAAAGTAAATGTGATGGGAGCGTGTAAGATTAAGGAAGGTGTTTTGAGATGTGCTGGGATTAAATGCCTGGGTTTTTCTGGTTTGTTTTCCTGCCTCTCCCAGTGTGATGCAGTGAGTGTCCTGGAGAAGGAGCACGACTACAGGGAAGAACACTTTGACTTCATTCAGTCACACATCCGCAGATTCTGCTTACAGTGTATCCTTTTCTGTGTTGAGGGGATTGCCTCTAATCTGGAAGCAAGAAGAGATGTTTTCATGTTGAATTGCACATAACATTAATCCAAGAAATTGCTCTGCAAGATTGCTTGGTAGTTATTGGTTAGGGTATGTGCTCCACATACCTAACCATAGGTAGGTATGTATAGCATTTGTTTTTCTGAAAATGTTGGCAGATGTATAAAGTATTTTATAGTTTTTAAATTGTGTATGGGACTTGGACCTTTTGTTCCTTTACAAAGGATGGGTCTTACATTTTGTGAAGCGTTCTTTCTTGGTTTTCCCCTCAGAATTTGCAATTTCCATGAGATCTAATAACCCTGAGATCTCATCTGTGTATTAAGTTTTTGACTTTTTCCAACTAAAGGAAGATGCAATTTCCATGTAAGCCTGGGAGGATGGATAACTTTTTTGTATGTCAAAGAAAAGTGCCATGAGCCTTACCCTGTTACATCCCTTCCACTCCTGCATACTAAATGTCTCTAGTTTTGCCTTGAACTACTGCTCAAAGCTAAGTATAGTAGCTATAAATCTATTAACTCCTGTTTTGAAATTATTATTATTATTTAGAAACTGTATCTTACCTAATTTTCTTAATTAGAAACCCAGATGGGGCTGCCTTGATTTATACATCAGTTAAGGAGGAGAAGAACCTTGACCTGTTGTATAAGTACATTGTACATAAAACCTATGGTTTCCAGTTTACCACGCCTGCCTTAGTGGTAGAGAAGGATGCAGTTTTTATGTGAGTCACTGGGACAAGCAGCATGGTGTCAGGGGGTTTTTGTTAAGCACTGCACTGCATGTAACATAGATATAAAAATAAATGGCATGTTGTTCAAAAGCTTAGTATGCAAGTCTTGTAGAATCCCAAATTTAAACACCAACTTAGTGCATATTACTTGACTCAGTATACCATTCCAGTTCTTGTATCCTTGGAATTTAGCTGAGAAACAGGGCTGATCTGTAAGAAAATTGCCTTATTTAAGTAGAGGGCAGTAAATAAATGTTCTCTGTAGAAGTTGCAGAAAAGGCAAAGCTTTATTCTTTTTTACAGACCTGCTGGTTGGGACAATGAGAAGAAAATTGCCATTTTGCATGAAAACTTCACAACAGTAAAACCAGAAGATGCATATGAGGACTTTATTGTAAAACCTCCTGTAAGAAAGGTAAAAAAGGGTTATTTCTTTCTGTACCCAAACAAATAAGTAGAGCTTGCTTGAATGGTTGCTAAGGACTATTAACATTGAAGAACTGCAAATATAAATGTAACTATTTTTTTTATCTAAATATGTGAAACATTAGGCTTTCATTTATTAGTTATTTAAAATACTGCAAGCACACCCAGAAACCATTGATCTTATTGAATGAAAGGCAGTCCAGGAATAGATATTTTACATTTACCATTTTTGCATGTGCGTGGCAGAAACACTCCCAGAAAACAAAGAGTTCTCTTGTAGGACATTTCCATTTGTACTCACATGGCTTTGGGGTTGCCATATGAAGACAAAGCAAGATCATCTCAGCTTGTTGAAGAGATGCTGATGAGGTCAATATCCAAACTTAAAAAGAAGAATGTGGCTACTTACCAAGTGCTCATCTCTATAGGCCAGTGCTCACAGGCTGGCATCACTGTTCATCTGCTCCAATATTTTTTATTTTACAGTGTTTTTTAATGGCAACTTCTTTAATGTAACTATTATTTTAAATGTGAAAGAACAGTTAAAAAAAAAAGTTAACCATAGTCTTAAAGATTTGCCTCTCTCTCTTCCCTTTTGATCACCAAAGCGTAAAAACCAGTTACAGTAATTTCAGTTTTTACTTATAACAACAAGATGTTTTGTTCAACAGTTAGTCCATGATAAAGAGCTGGCAGCAGAAGATGAGCAAGTATTTCTTATGAAGCAGCAGGTAAGAATGGAAGAATGAAAAAATCTTACTACGTAAGATTTCACTTTAATTTCTCCCTTGTTATTGCCATTAGTTTTTCATTCCTCATTTAAATCACTGGGTATCTGTTTCTCAGCTTTGCAAATTCAGATGTAATTTTGAAGTGAGACTTTATTCTAACAAATGCAAGTAGGAAATACAGTCACTTAACTTGGTAAGTTGAAGGGAAGATACGGTGAAAACAGAACGAATTTATATGTCAAAGGAGAAGAGGAAGAAGAGACTTTGTATTTCACCACAAAGTTGTATTGATCTGTGAAATATAAATACTTATAAAACCTAACATCTGAGCATTGCAGTTTCCTTGCAGCCAGAGGCTTGAAAGACTTAATGGGTCCAATTTGGCTATGCTGTAACTTGTTATTTTCTTTATTACTCTACAGTTTAAAAAATATAACAATACTTTCCTATCCAGGTGATCATAAATGTCCTGGAGGTTACAGACTGGGGTGTCTGTGGTTCTGGCTTTGAGTGAGACTAAGGCTCAGAGCTTATTTACTCCTTGCATTCAATCCTCTGGAGGCAGAGTAGGGAAGTATGGAAATATCAAAAAGGAATCCCATAAATATCAGGAAAAAGATCAAATAAATTTATGGTTACTCAGCTTCACTGTATTTTATTCTTCTTTGAAATATATTTAATATGCTTAATATGTTGTTTTTGCAGTCATTCCTTGCCAAACAGCCAGCAACGCCTACAAGAGCATCAGTAAGTAGATCCAAGGAAAAGAGTAGGAGGTGTTTTGTTTCCTTCAAGGGAAAAAGGAATGATTCGAACCTGCAGACATCCATTTTTTATATTAAATGTAACCTACATAATCTCCCCAAACTGCTGAAAGGAAATAAATAATGAGGCAATATTTTAAAATGTTGCTTATAAATTCACTGTGGAAACATTGGATTATTGAACTGAAAACTCCTGCAGTGATTCAGCTTTTCCTGTAGTAGATGCACATCCCCAAAATAACCGATGTTTTGGGTGCTTGTTTGATTTCTTTCTCCAGTGTGCATCACGACAGTGCCAGTAGAAAAGGCTGAAAAAGTATGTGATGTTAAACTGCTTAATGTAACTAATCCTTTGAAATACCTCTCTGATTTGTGTGATTTGGACTTTTTAAGGAATCTCCTGCAAGAGGCCCTGCAGGATCCCCAAGAACTCAAGGCAGAGCTGGTCCCGCCAGTGTACCCAGTGCCTCACCAATCACATCAGTTAAGAAACCAGATCCAAATATTAAAAGTATGAATGAGTATTTTACTGTTCTATCATGTGTTATTTCCATTAAAGTGAATCCTCTTCTGTAGAAAGATTTGGGGATTTAATCACTAATGATATAGTTAGTTTGATAACAGAAATGCATTTACGACATAACTTTGGATTGATTTTTTTTCTTTTCTGATCATTTATATGACTTGGAATAGAGTTCTGTGACTGCCAAGCAGTCAGACAGAAGTCAAATGCGTCCTAATTTTCTTAAATTGCCTCAATACATTCATTATGCATCCATTAGATTATCAGGGTGGAGGCTGCTCTAATATTCAAACAGTTTTATACTTCATATCACTTATTCTGGAATCCACAGCGAGCCCTGTTCCAGTAAGCCCTCTCTGGAATGTCATTTGCTGTAGCAGATGGAGTCACTTAGAAATGAGATCTTTCCCTGAGATGCAGCTCCATGATATTGAGGGGTTTCTTCTTTCCCCTCTGGACATTAAGAAGGTCTTCAGGGCCAGAGTTGTTTTTTTGTTCTGTACTGTAGGGCCATGCCTCACTTCCAGGGGTAAAATGCCCTTCTGGATCCTGTCTTATTGCTGAATTGCCAAGTTTTGATTTGTTAAAAGCAGTGTGGCATGAAAGGCTGCACTAGAACATCTGTGCAGGTTGATAATAGGCTTATCAGTCTTTGAATTTCATGTCCATACTTAATAATCTTGCTATTGGCTTTTTTATTTATTAAAAACTTAAAAACATCAGAGTATTTAGATTAAAATTTCATTACACCCCTCCCATCATTCTAGAAAAGCAGGAATGTGCATTCAGCCATCTCTGCCTATGCCAAGGTATGCAAAGGACTGGGATATTCAAACTGAACAAGGACAAACTTTATCAGAGCTGAGGTTTATTTCCTTGATTAGCAAGACATTTGTATGTATGTGAAAAGAGGTTATAATTTACCAGCTCTCAGTGTTCTGTGTGATCTATATTTGGTTTTTTTTCTTTAGATAATGCTGCAAGTGAAGGTGTCTTGGCTAGTTTCTTTAACAGTCTCTTGAGCAAAAAGACTGGCTCTCCTGGAAGTCCTGGTGCTGGAGGAGTGCAAAGTACAGCCAAGAAATCAGGTATTGGGCTTGTTATTGCAGCTTGTTTTTAATATTTATTTGGCTCCTTGGTCCATGAGTGTGTCTCTTACACTGATCAGGACAGTGACAGACCTTGACAGATGACTATCAAAATGTCTTTAAAAGAACTAAACTCCTGCAACTTCACAACTCCAGGGCTTCTGTTAAGCCTGATAGAACTTAATTCTACGAGTGAAGTTGCACTGCTGGGATTTCAGTGACATTTGAGTCTTGATACTATGCTGAAAGTGCTGATTTATTTTTCAACTTCAGAATTCCTTCCTTTCTTTTCTTGATGCTTCACTGTTGCAAAGGAGATGCATTTTTTTGGGTTTAGACTGGAGTTAGGAGTGAAACTATTGAAATCTCTCCAGATTTCAAGCTGAAATGAATTACTGCTTGTGACAGCTTGAAGTTGTTCACTCATTAATTATTTATTATTTTATTGCAATCCAATACTGGTAACATTGACAAATGGGTGCTTTCTCTGTGTGTGCTGTGACTGCATTGTGGGAGATCTTGCTAATAAATAATGCAGCAGTTCACTGAAAATGAACAAAACTTGTCAGAGTGGTTGGTACCTACCCAGACCTTGGTGGTGCAAAATGCACTGCCCACCTGACAGATGGAATTTACTGCTTTGATTCTTTGACTGTTTCTGTTCAATACTGGCATTCCCATCACACTGAATGTTCAGGAGCTTTCCTTCCAAAATTATTTCACTATTAAATTATTGATAGTTACACTACTTCTGATCCCAATCTTGTGGGTGTTAGTGGTGATGCCAAACCCACAGTTCCTCATGCTGAGAGGGGAAGGTAAGGCCCAGACATTCCGAACTGGAAATGAGAAATATCTGCTCCCAGCAACACCAATGGTTCCATCAGTCAGAGAGCCAAGGCAGTTGAAGTCTGGGTATTTTTAAATTTCTTTTTAACTGGGAAGGTTTATATATGACATTTCATGTTCTGAAAGCACAAAAATGTGTAGGATTGGACTTCCAGCAAGTCAGGTGTGGGTATTTGTGTGTTTTGCTTCAGCGTGATGAATTCTGTCATTTTGTCTTTAGTAAATTTAATTATTATGAATATAACAACAAAAGAGATTTGTATCATATGTTATTTCCATAATAATATCATTTCCATGTTATAAAAACACTGAACTAATTCTTTCATAATCCAGAATGCCCTCGTCAGTTAAACATTAAAAGGTATCCCCTGCTTCATCAAATGCAGCCTCATGTTTTACTCACAACAAGGTCAAAATAACTTTTTATAGAAATATTTTTAGGTATTATTTCATCCATGCTTTTTATCTGAAGCAAAGTCAGTTAGGGAGTACCTGGCTAGTGATTAAAAAGCAAACAAACTCAGAAATAAAAACTGTAATGTCACCTCTCCAGGAAGCCTATTCCAGTATTTAATTTCTCAGTTATTTTGTTCCCTTGCCCAGTGTTTCTGAAATCCAGTACTCTTGGTATTGTTTGAGTGGCAGTGGAGCTGTGTAGCCCCTTTGTGCTTGCAGCAGTGTCTGGGTTTAAAAGCTGTTTCCCTTTGCCTGTGAGTTGTGTGTGGCCTGCAAGAACTGATTTGTGTTGTTTGGCTGTGCCAGTTCTGTCCCCTGGCACTCTGCTCACCCTGTTTGCTTTGTGCTCAGAAACAGCTGGGGGTGGCAGACAAGGCTCTGCCTGCCCTGAGAAGGGGTGAGCTGCTCTGTGCTACAGATGTGTTCTGTTCACATCTCTCAGGGTGACATGGGGTTGATTTCATCTGTGTGACACTAAGCAGGAGTTTTTATAACAATTCAGCCAGTTTAATACATTTTCTGCCTCCTGGTAGGAGGGTTTCTAGTCTGTATCAAATTCAGTGTCTCAAAAGCTTGTGTGTTTGCTTAATCATTGTTTTCTATCTATCATCATGCACCACTTTGGTAATAAGTTTATTTCTGTGAAGTTGATGTGAGATGTGATATCGACCACTTCTCCCTTCCCCACAGGACCTGTTATCCTTTCATAGAAATGTGGGTGGCTTGGCAGAACTTGCTGGGACAGACCCTGTTGGTTGTTGTGCTGGTAGGCTGTTCTAAGCACCTAAAACATAACTACAGTTTCTGGAAAAACTGCTAAACTAGTCTGTAATGGGCTGTACTCCTTCTTCTTTCAGTCTTCTAGAACACTCCATGCCTTCCAGAACTTTTCAAAGATAACAAACTTTTTTGCCTTTTTTTTTCCTTGTGTCAGCATTAACTTCTAATTGGAATAGATAATTTCTCTCCTAAAACATGTAGAGACAGCAATCATACATCCTTCCTTAACTTCTTTGATTCTGATAGACTAAATTAGGCAAGTTCTCTTCTAGTTTCCTGCTAGAGGCTGAGCTCTGTTTTCCCCACTAGTTTCTTCATTAGTTCCCATCATAGGCTTATTCTTGTCCTGAACACATATGATCAGAATATTGTACTCAGCTCTGCAGATCTACCTCATTGTCATGCCTGCTGCAGCAGTTCTCTTTCTTGGGTGGAAGTGCTTCTCCTGAATGATCTCAAGGTTTGCTTTTCTTGGCTACATTGAGTTGGCAGCTCTCATTCCTTTCCTGACTTTGGGAACAGAACAGTTGGCTTTCACTCACAGGAGAAGGTGCCTGTTCTTGTCACGTGCTGTGCTCACACCTTACATGAACCAGTGTAAGATTAAACTGTGCTAAAATAAGGGCTCCTCATGCTGCTCTCTGAAAAGCTCTTGTTGAGTTTGTGCAGTACCTGGTGCTGGTGGGAGCAGAAGAGGTGACCTGTTCTTTTGTGGAAGAGTTGAGCAGAACATCTTGGAGAAAGCATTATTTCCAGCAGCACCCTCTGTGTGAGTGAATGTGCTAAAATTATCTTTGTAGGCATTTCAAATGTCTAAACTGTTTAAGGAGTCTAATGTTTTCAGAAGGTTGATTACAAAAATATTTAGCTTTAAAGAGACCATCTGTTTCTCTTATAGCTAGGAATAGCCTGAGGTTGTAATGTTGAGAATCTGTCCCAGGATGAGAGCGACATTGTGGGTCTCAGCAACACTGGTCAGACTCATTGATGGATTGGTTTCTACTGTGACAATTCTTACCTGAGAGAAATCTCTCTTCTGGGCAGTGTCGTGTCCATTTTTTCTGCTGTGCAGTGCTTCTTGTTTGCCTTTTTTCTGGACTCTCTTTGATGTCTAGACCATGATATTTCAAAAAAACTTCAATTGGTTATTTCTGTGGTGGATTATTTTTCTACATCTGAACTTTAATAGTCACACAGTTATTTCATTTATATTGACAAGCAAATTCTAAGGCTGTCTTCCCTCTCTATTCCTGTACAGAGGATAAAGAACTCAGATTCCCTGCTCTCACTCTGATCTAGCAAGGGGAATTAATTGCACAGAAATGGGGGCATGTAATTGTCCAGAACACATCACACTGAATGAGGCCATCACTCCTTGACAAATTTGTGGGAAACTGAAAGCGTCACTCTCATTCATAATTAAGGGGAAACTCTTATTTTCTTAAAAACAGCTTATTTTCTTAAAAACAGTATTTCTTCTCCTTTGGAAGGTGCTCCCCATGGTGGTAAAAGGGAGTGTGTTCCCCTGCATTGGGCGAGTTTTTCCTGTACACATGAGGTATTTGCAGGACAGTGCTTGGGGTTATTTTGGAGCCCTAAGGAGCCAATTCATCCAGCATAAAAAACAAAGTCACAGTTTTTGTTTAGATGTGCTCTTGTTTAAGCAAGGATTTTGTGTGGCATTTATTGTTTTACAGTTTAGGCTTTTTTAACTCCCAGGTGCCATTAGTCTACATGTGAAGTGTTTCATATTTTAAGTTCTGTTACAGTACATTAATTAATGTACTAATTCCTAAATTTTGCTTAAATACTCCTACTTTGAGTAGGTGCTGTGTAGAGTGCTGTGGCTTATGACTAGTGCTTAGGTCTAAAATCTTCCTAGTTATTAAAGGTAACCTTTTAATGTGGATATGTCTTTGTACTTTGGAAAAAACACTTGAATCTCTACCAGTCAAATCTTGCCTTCTTAATGTTTTCAGCATGTACCCTGGAAAAAATCCACCTAATATTTCACACACATTTGAGCTGGAAAACAGATGCTTGTTAAATTCTTTGGCTATGTAAGGAAGCTGTACGTGATTATATAATCTACTTTTTGTCTAAAAATATAGCTTTTTAATCTTAAATGCTTGTATGCTCCATGCATTAGGATATATTGTTCCAATTTTGGTGATGAATTTGTCTGTGCATTTATAACTTCCAGAAATACTGAAGTAAGCTGATGGTTTAGTTAGCGAATTGTTAAAAAGTTTTGAGTCCAATATAGAAATGTAAGATATGCCTTTCTATGAAATACTTCAGTGTGTCTGGTTCCAATTGAAGAAGTCCTTTGAAATGACTGCTTGGAGATATTACATGAGTATCCAATTCCTGTCCCCTTTTTAAGGGAAGTATTGGCTGCAGATATGAGAATTCTTCCCATTAGTTGTTTCATATTCAAATGCAGTGAGTACAAGTGCGACCAAATAAATGGGATTTCTTTTTTTAGCAGGTGTCCTACATACCTTGTGCTTAAAAGTTGGAGTTAAATAAAGTCCTTGCTATTAATGCCAATAATAGAATTGTGTATGGTTGATTTTTATGGAAAATTCTAAATATAGTTATTTTTAAATATTAGTTGCTATAAACATATCACTGGTGGTGGTGTGCTTTTTCCTGTTGTGTAGTTCAGCTTTTCATATCTTTAAAATGAATCAAACCTGAATATCAGTTTTTACACAAAAAATACCCTGCATTGTGCCAGGCTCTGTGGCCTTGGGGAGGTGGCAAAATAATGAGAAATAAATAATATATTGTCATCTAAAGGTGATTTATTGAACACTTGTGCTTCTTGGTTGAAACATTTCATTGAAACTTGATTGCTTTGTGTCCTTTTTCTCTGCAGGACAAAAGACAGTTTTGGCAAATGCTCAGGAGGAGCTGGACAGGATCACTCGAAAGCCTGACCCCATGGTAACAACAAATACTCCTCCAACGGAGAACGAGGCTTGATAGGCAAAACAATGCAGATGTAAATGACCAAATAACTATGTATAGTGATCTGATAAGACCAGGAATATTCTGCTATGGCAGATGCTATCAGTTTTCTCGGGGCAGGGGAAATGAGCTTACTACATCATTGCCTTGTCCCAGTAAAAAGTGCACATTCAGGAAGTTTGCATATAAAATCCCTCTGTATAAGATAACCATTTAGAGTTTATATAGGGCAATTCTTTTGGTTTGGAGGTAAAGCAAGTGCAGCTGCATTTTCTGTTGTGAAGAACACAGAGAAGCAAAATGGAGAATTCTCTTAGAAGTACTACTGACTGCACACGAGACAAGAACTCTTTCAGAGTTACTGGAATTGGCTACTTGTATGTTTGCAATGCATTATCTTCTTGGAGTGGTGGTGTTGGAGCAGCATTAATTGGGGAAAGAAGCCAAGGTGGGGAATTCAGCCCTAAAAGGGGAAACGGATTTGGGACAGTGAGAAACCAGAATGTTGGATGGACTGGCGAGGAGCGGTGTTGTCAAATCCTGTGTTTCACAGGGGGTAAATAGTCACTGTTTTTAAAGGACTACTTGACATTGGAGAATTCCAGGCCAAACACTAAGAACCATGGGAATTTATTCTTGTTATAAATCTTGTTTTAGTTTTTAAAGAAGTCTTAAGAGTGTGGATGCCCTTTCTGGTGTAGCTGACAAAGGGAGAAACTAAACTTGTTTAGCTCCAAGTGCCTGGCACAGTATGTGATGTGTCTTTAGAAGGTGCTTGAACTTATTGTGCACTGTAGTACAAACAGTCACTGGTTTTATTTGAAAAACAGTAGTCTGGCAATTTGTATTTAATTTTAAATCCTGTTTTCTGATAGCTTCTGCCTTTTTATGCCGAGAGGCTGGCCTATGAAGAATGGTGGGTGACGGATCATTTTCCCATAATGAAATGTCCTACAGAACATTCTCAGTATTTTTCTTTCTTACTTTTTTGTAACTAAATATTAGCTACCAAGCTAAAATGGATTCCTGCCTTACACCTATGGAGGTTTTTAAAAAGAACTTTCAAGGCCCTAGTTCCAACCACATCTGCTGCAGGTGCAGCCAACTCCAGTTCTGAAGGTAACCTAAAAAGTATGAATGTGTACACAGTGGACATCCTGAAGAAGTTGTTTTGTGTTTTCTTTCATGTAGCATTTCATTTGGAAAGATGGGCTGTGGTTTTCCCTGTTGCTCTAAGGGAGCCCTGTCCATGGTCACATAAACCATTCTGTACAAACAAACACAGCTGCAGTGGTTACTGAAATGGCACTTTGATTTTATACACAGTATGCTTGTTTTACATGAACACACTACCAGAAATTAAAAATACCAAGCATATTCTGTGCTCTTAATGCTGAAGGGAAAAACCACAATTTGAATTATACAGAGTTTACTTTTTATTGATATGAACTTGTTGTACTAAATGGGATGTCTGGATATAACTTCTCTAATATATATTGTTACTTAAAGATACAGAATTAGACTGACCACTAACACAGTGCTGGGTGTTAACTCCTATGTTACAGCAAGAGGCTGTTCATGCAACTCTGTCTACACATCTAGAAAGCTAAGAGTATTTACTTGCCTCTTTGACAAACATTATCATGAGTATGTTACTTGTGCCAGTTTTTTTGTTGAAAATACTTTTTTTTTTTTTTTACTTTTTTAAGAAATGGTATGACCTGAAGTTATACAGTTGTCTAGATAACAGTTAGACTAAGACTGTGGCTGGCTGATGGTGATATGCTGATGTGGATGCACTTCCTGGTGTAATGAGTGCCAGTTTCAAGTTACCACACCAGAAGTAATTACAAACTGTCCCCCTGACACTGAGAAGTGAGATTGGAGACTAAACCATCAGAAATTGGACAGCAAAACTGAAGTGTGTGATTGTAATGGCATAGTTTGAAAACCTCAGTCTGAAACTGCCTTTTTTGTCATCTAACCTGATAAGCACTTTTCTAGCAATATGGCTAAAACTTACAATTGAAGTGTTTTCCAGATGTATAAAAATGTTGAGTATACTAAAACTGATCAAAACTGTTACTGTGTGATAACTTACCAGCTTTGAAGAAAGACATTTATTTGAGGGACAGATTTCTAGTTTTTAATTGCAAGTGAATGCTCCTGGTTTACTGAAGAGAGATGTAAGTAATGTAGCATCCTGTGGGTGCCAAAGTCTGCTGGCTTTGGTGAGCTGCACAGTTGTTATTCTGGTGTCTTCAAGCATTGGAACCAAAGGCCAAATGTAAACAGCCTTTACATTTTCAAGTGAAACTTCATTTTATTTGCAGATACACTTGTATGGTAGACTGTTTAAACTATTATATGCCTATATTTATATGCATTATAGTGACTGCATCTACTGTTCATGTTTAAACTAAGAAAACAAAACATGAAAGCATTCAACTTAAAGTAAACAGAAAACTTTAAAGATTGGCCCTCCATAAAAATGCTGTGGTTATGCTGCTTGATTTTAAGTTTGCACTTTTTTTATTGGCATTTAAAAAAAACTGTTTAAACTGAACAGAATTTCGTATTTTATTTAATTTAACTACGTTGAAAGTGACTGCTCTGTACATCGTGAACTAAACAATATACATGCTGTAAATGAAAGTTCACTGTCCTGTATACTAAGTTTATGGGTTTTTCTTCCAACTTACAATTAGGACTGCAAATGTATGAAACAAACCTTAGTCCAGTTGTATGGCTTTAACCAGGTGCAGTATGCAGTCATGTGGAACCTTGCTTTCTAGTGCTGGCAAAACGAGGACGTCTTTAATTACTGGCTTCAATAAACATGAATCCAGACTGCTTTCTGCTGTGCTTTTGTCTGGGAAATGCCTTCCTGGAGCTGTTTGTGTGGGAACGCTGTGTGGGTGAGCTCTGTGAGCAGGAGGAGCAGGTTGGCTGAGAGTTGTGACCCTGGGTTAGTGACAGCATCCAGGCAGGGGCTTGGCCCAGCCCCTTCAGTGCCACTCCTCTGGAGCTGGGAGCTGTGTCCTGTGCCAGTGGAGCAGAGCTGTGCTTGTGGCAGCTCACAGCACAACTGCTTTGGTACAAAATAATGTATTTCATGGGGCTGGAGAGACAGCTGTGTGCTTCACAACCTTCAGATGTATTTTGTGGAATAGTGTTTCCAAGCACAGCACTCTGCCTGCAAAGGACTGCTGGGGATCTGCAGCAGCCTAGAAGACTTTATTATTGCTGGTAGTACCCTCTCAGGAGCAACGGGTACTGTGAAGACATGGAAGCATAGGAACAAGGAATTATATTATATTAGTGTGGGAGAAAACCAAGGGAAGACTTCAGATGACGTGAAGTTGAAAGTCACTTTGGAAAAATGGTGACAGTGGATGGGAGTGGAAGAACTTCTTATAACTCTTACATTTACTTTGCTGCTCTTCAAGTGTGATTTTTTTTTTTTTCAAATCAAAATGTTCCCAAGTTAGGGAAAAAAATTTGGGATAAGGCTTTGGTGCAGAAAAATCTTTCTGAAGGCTGCTCTAAGGCTGCTCTAAGCTTACTAAGCTGCTCTTAGAATAGGAGTCTTTCACTGCCTGTGCTGTTCGAAATGGTGACATTGACCCCTCTGGCTTTTCAGGTGTGGCAGGGTTTTGTTAGAGAATGAACTGCTCAGGTAAGAGCCTTTGCTTGAACAAAACAGTGGATTTCTGAGTCATTGCAGTTCAAATACCTGCATAGGAGAGGCTAGGGGTTAAGAGGTTGTTATCAATGACCTGAAGGAGACTGCTGGTCTGGGTCTGTGTTCAGAGCTGAATGGAGTGTTTTGTACTAAACCCAAACTGGTCTGTTACATGGTCTTTTTAATTTAAAAATAAACAATATATTCATAGGATAGACACAGTTTAATTCCAAAGGCACTCTTTTGCTGTAATTCAGTTTCCCTTCAAGGAATTGACATAAAAATTCCAGCCTGACGTGCTACAGCCTTTGTAATAATGAACTTCTCCTTCACTGACCCACTCAGATTATGTGGAGAAGACAACAAGCACAAATAATCACAAAAGCCAACAGTAGGAGCAGCTGCTTTGGGACACCACCAGCTCCTCTGAGATTCCTGCACTCCCTGTAGGGGGTTCCACAGAATGGGCACTGCAGGCTGCAGGATGGGATCAAGTGGCATTTCTGCTCCCTGGAAGAGTGAAAGGAAGCGATCTCTACTTCCACATATACCTCAGTGAAATTCAAATGTTTGGAAACAAACTCAAGGAATTTTCTCAAATGAAGTTCTTCACAAGTGGTAGTATAAATATGGTGTTACAATGCTTCCAAATCATACATGTCTCCAAAATCCTGAAGGATAGGGCACCTAATTCTGCTTTGGCTGTCTTAAAAGAATAAAAAAGCTTGCAGTATCAGCACCATGGAGACATTGCAGTATTAGAAGCACAGACACTGCAGTATTAGAAGCACAGACGCTGCAATACTGGTATCACAGACACGTTGCAGTACTGGCACCACGTGTCTTGTGCCAAGTGCAGCAGTGCCCCAGGAGCTGCTGTGGCCAGCAGTGACTGATGCCAGTGGTGTGAGCCGGCAGTGTGAGTGCATCTGGAGCACTGTCACCCTTTGAAAGAGATCCCTGTAATCCCTGGCTTGTTCCAGGAGTCAGAGCCCCAGGCTGTGAGTTCCTGGAGGGCTTTATGGGAAGCACGTCAGTAATTACATGGAGGAGGTCTGTGAGATTATGTCAGAACCAAGGGAAGCAATTAATTTTCTCTGTTGCCTTTGGTAGCAGACTTTGTTCAGCAGAACCAACACTATGAGTAGTAACACTTTATCTGAATGAAAAGATCCCTCACTCCCTTTTCCCTGACACTTAATTACAATTATGTTTTGCTGAACGTTTCTGGAGCTGAAGTATTCCAAGCCCAGGAGGTGGCAGGCGTGGGATCGATGCCTGAAGGTAACAATACTGGATATGCCTTTGTGAGCTGATGTAGCACAGCTTGTCAGCTTCTCTCAGTAATTCCTATTTGGCAGATTATATTTGTCATCTAAGTATCTTCCAAAGAGTGAGCTGCTGATTTTTTCCCAAAGAAAATTGATTTCATTCAGTTCTATGACTTTTGTTAATATGAGTTAAGCTATTCTCCTTTCTAATTTTGAGTTTACTAAATTGGCACTGGTTTGACTGGTTTGTTTCTTTCAGAACAAAAGCTGAAATAGCAGTGTCCACCACTGAAAGCCAGCAGTTTTATCTGTCCACAAGAAAGCTGAATTAGCTTGCACAAGCTGCCTTTGAAAGGTGTCTGAGTTTTCAGTACAAATGTTTTGCATGTAACACACAGTGTAGCTTTATGACATAAAAATGTCATTTTTAACTTGGGCTTGCCCAAAACAATCCTACAAAACATGCCAGAAATGGAGTTACAACTACTGCAAGCATTCGAAGGGAAATACTGAAGTTGAGGAAAGGAAAATGCCATTGTAGATCTCTAGCACTCACCTGACCAGTCTGACAGCATTCCAAAAACCAAGGACTTGCCTTTTAGAGAGGGAGTGGAATGGACTTAATTGACAGAACAGAGGGAGTGAGACCACTGAGACTGGATGGATGGGGCTGGTGAGATCAGATCCGCTCTGTGTGTTGTCCATGGCCTCAGTGAGAGGGACTGCAGGACAGTGCTGTGCCCTGGGTGCACGAAATTAAAACCTCTCCAGAGGGAGGACAGTGATTACCCACGAAGGACTTGGTATACTGATGATGCTCTGGAGATTATTAGAAAGTGAAGATGTTCCAAATCTTCTGATATTCTGAAAGAGTTCAGTTACTGTGCCAACAGGCAGAGAGGGAGAAGTAGGAGAGAATTCCATTTCATTAAAGACCAGTCACTGACTGCACAGAGAATCTCTTGGATGCAAAACAAAAGCAGATGTCCTGAAGGGAGAGCTCTGGGCACTTCCAACCAAACCCACAAGTGGTTCTTTCTCACTCAGCTGTGGAGGTCAGTGATGGAGCCTGTTTCTAGCTGGGCTCAAGCTTTTTTAAGAGTTGGGAGCTCCTGTGGTGATGGGCTGATTTGGAAACAAGCAATGGAATATCAGCCTTCAATCTATGCAAGAGATGGGGGCTACTGAATTAATACTTGCAATTTTTATGCTGTGAACCTGAATTGTTACTGATGGTTGTGTTTTACTGGGAAGAGCACACATGTCCCAGGACAACACTGGATTGTCAGCAGGTGACTATAATTAGCTGTGCTTAACTGGCTGAATCAGGATGTTTTGACCAGTATCTTGCAATGCTGAGAAACTGCCAGAGAAACAGGCAGGATCTGAAATACTTAAAATGGCAGAAGCCTGTCAAAATCTCCCAAATCACCTTTCAGCTGAACAGAAGTACAACACAACTATTAAGAGAATGCTGTCATATTTGAAATATTTTTAGCATGGTTTCCACTGCTTTTGCATTTGTGCTCTGTCTTGTTCTACCCCCTCCTCAAAAATAACTTAAATCTTTTGGCCAGCTTCAGTGACAAGAAAGATCTTGCAGACAGCTGACTTAATCCCAGTTGCATGAAAATTAAGAGCTTGGTGGAGACGATAAATCCAAAGATTTCCTCTGCTTTAGGTAGGGATTGCCAAGGAAGTTTGGCTGGTTCCTAGGCGAGCCAGGCCAAACAAAGATCTGTGGTCTGCACACACGGAACCTGGCGCAGCACTGGCTTCCTTCTGCTCGAGCAGTAGTTGGAGGACAGAAATAGGAGCTAAGCTGCTGCCTGTGCAAGGGGACCCTGGGGAGGGGGCTGGGGCAGTGGCCTTGGTGGGAAGGGCGAGGTGGGGAAGGTGGGAAGAGAAGACAAGCCTGCAAGGAATCAGGATTTATTAGTTCCTCTGTGTATGGCTTTGGAGAGCTGGGGCCATATGCCTGCCTTGGGTTTATAGCCAGTGATGGAAGACTTGAAATTATTTTTCCTGTTGAAAAAAAGCCAAAAAGCCAAAACTTTGCCTTCCATGTAGAAGACCCATGTACCCAAAGAAATGCTCTGTGAGGGAATGAGCCAAAAGAGCTGAATACAGAGTTCTACCATATGGAGAAATTAGGTGCTCTTGCAAAAGGGAATATTCTTTGAACTGCTGTTATATTTGGTGATGTTAGCAATCAGCTGCAGGTTAGCTGTAAGTAAAACAAATTCAGGAGGGTAATTAAAGAGTGAACTTCTCTACCATGTGCAGTTCCCCAGAAGTGCAGGGGACTGGCTAGGTTGTTGCATAACAACGCACACAGGATTCAAACAGTTGAGATCAGTTGTTTTCGCTGGCCCGTTCCGTCTGTGGAAAGAAAGAATGTAGTGAGTGTACTTCATCTTTTTTTTAAGCCTGCTAAGGGATCTTTAAAACTTTGCTTATAAAACATAGTTTATACAATTTTTTCATCCTGCCCTTCAGCTTCCCACCTCCTCAAAAAGTAAAACCCAGCTCTTTCCCTCCAAGGTCTGCTGTACCCTGCATGCTCCATCACGTGCTATAAAACTACTGATGTTGCAGGAGCAGCATCCCCATGTCCATGCAGAGGGAACAAGAGGTTTCTGTGCTAGGCCTGCATGGTTTTATGGTGTTACTGGAAGACCACCACCTTTTGTCTCAGTCCAGGGCTTTTTTTCCCCTCTGTTCCCTGGATAAATGTAGTGCCATGAATAAAATAAACACTGCTGTCAGTCTCTCTGCATATTTTTTCAGTGTGCTTCATTATACAGGATTCTTTCAAAAGAAATGTAACTCACAGTCTTGGCTGGTTCCCAGCACCACTAAAGGTCTGCTGGCACTTTTCTTAAAAATCTGGCATTTTGCTTCTCTTTTTTATAGAAATTAATTTCACCTTGTGCTCTGTAGAATGTCTGCTGCCCTTTAGCCCAGCTGTGGCTGCATGGTAACCCCTCTGGCACTTGGAGATTGCAAATGCCCTTAGAAGTTTTTGGAGATGAAAGGAGCCAGTGACTTCTTCACTACCAAGCTGGCCCAGTAGATGATACAGAATGAGAAGTCAGTCCCTAATCCTGGAGTAAAAAAAAAAAAAAGGTCTCTGAATGGCTCATTGTTAAAAGCACATGAAGTCATGTTGATGTCTGCAAGGTAAGGGTCTGACTGATTTGTTTGGCAGTATTGCCTTTCTTGGTTCTGGTTCTTGTAAGGTGAGGATTCTTTTTCCTCTTTAGTTTGTTTTTGAAAGGGAAACACTGTTTCCTGATAGTGATGGTGAAGTTCCAGAAGTGGCATTTTTACCTGTCCCCTTAATCCTATACAGTTCCTTTGCAGGGTCCTGTGGGGACTTCAGCTTCTGCTGCCTCTGGTCCCAGCTGTGAGAACTGGTGGCACCCCTGGGGCTGGGGACTGTCACCAGTGGCTGAAGCCTCGAGGGGCTCCAGAGCTGCTCTGTTTATTTTCCAAGGCCTCTGGGCTGGAATCCAGGTGGAGGTGGTGAAAGTCTGCACAGGCCAATGTTGTAGCTGAGGAGAGGAGTAGGACTCACTATGCCTTGTGGCTACTGAAGCTGCACTTCTTTAACCAGATGAAAAGCCCAGGAGTCCCTCACTGTGCTGTGGTGTGTGCCCAAGAGACCCTGGCCAAAAAGGCATGCTGCTCTCAGCCGTGGGACTTGCAAGAAACTCTTAGAGGTCGCCCTTCACCTCAGCTTCTTGCTGTTCTCCTCTCTGCTTCTCTCTGAACTTTCCTCAGCTGTCAGGGCTGTGCTTTGACTCCTTTCCTCAGTTGGTAGGACTAGTTTTTGACTCCCAGCTGTGGAATCCAGGTCTCCTCACTGTTCCTGAGGTGCCTTTCCTGGTGGTGTCATGCTGGGAGGCTGCAGTGCCCAGCTGTGGCTGGATGTGGTGACATGGAATTGTCACACTCTTCAGGAGCATTACAGAGAACTGACCTCACAAGTCCCACCATCCCAGACAGTTTTCCTTCTGCTTAAAGTCTGTGTCAGAACTTGCAGATTCTTCTTCTTGTATTAATTCCTACCTCTGACTCAGCAAAATTATTTGCCCATCTCCCATGCTGCTCATGGTTTCAGAACCAGTGTGCACACCACACTCCCACTCTGGGAAAATGCACAATTCCCTGCACTAAGGCACTCAAGGCTACCAGATGTTTTTCTAAAGCAAGTTCTTTCTTAGCTTTTGAGGGTGGGGCTTGGTTTTTTTTTTTCCCCCAACTGAAAAGCTGAGAAAAAGCTTCAGCATTTTTCACATTGAGAATTTCAAGGGAAAAAAAGCCTCCTGTCTGATGCCAAAGTTAAACTCTAATCACTGCTCAGCTCTCCTGGAATTTGGCAGCATACCAGTGCTCCTTCCCTTTGGTAGGTCATGTGGAAATACCGGAGCCTTTTCTTAAAGAACCTCTCAGCTCTTTTCAGGTACTTGCACAGATGTAGCTTTCCTGTTAGGATTCTAATGCCTCTTACACTCTTAACTGCATTAAAGCACCATTCCTAATAAGCACCATTCAGATCTACAAAATTTTATGTTTAAGCATTAAAATACTTTTAAGTGTATTTAAACTACATAAATGCACTTTAAAAATCTGGTTTTCAGTTGATATTCTGCTGGAATAGAATCACAGCTTTAATCTTGGAAATAGCACTTAAAGGTGCTTAATGAAAAGAACCCACAATTGGTTCACAAGTTTATGAGAGGTTGTAGGAATAGCTGAGATGAAGGTTGAGAGATGAGGGTCTCTTTGTTCAGTTTGTTCACTGAGAATATTTAGAATTCTCTTTCAACTGCTTTTAACACCTAACTCACCAGCTGGTTTTAATTTATGACCAGTGTCCTGGAGAGTCTTTCTGATGGAGAGTTTTTAATTCTGTCAAAGCTGACCAACTGTTCTGTAACAGATCATTTAATTACAGTGTCTGTGAACAACATACTTGGTTTTTCCCTCAGTGCTGTTTCTTCCTTGTTTTCGCTCTTCAGTCGTATTTTAGCTGGATGGGAAGAACTCAGTGATTAATTCCCTGATCTGATTAGCTTGATACTATGGTGGTGTCTTGAGTGCTGATCACTGACCCAGTTCCCCATTTTCCTGGTCTCCTGAGCATGCACACAATGGAATGGCAGGCTGTGCTGGAAACTCATAAAGCCAAAGTTATCTGAGAGCGATCTGATCCGCCCGAGATGAATGCAGTGACCTTTTTCCTAGATCAGTACTTCTATTTACATATTAAACGGAGATTTTTTTTTTCCTTCCCCTGCTGCAGAGCTGAAAAGGTGCCGTATCAGGCAAGAATGTGTGTAAAGGATTCCTTTGTTAAATGTTGGCAGCAGCCTCAGCAGGCCTTGCCAAGTCAGTCCAGCCCACCCAGCCATCCAGGAGCATGGCAGGGATCCCCGGCACAGCCTCGGCTCGGTGGGGGCCCTCCTGGCAGGGCTGTGCCCTGAGCTGGGACACTCAGGGCACACTGGGACCAGCCCTCCTCTTGCCCCAGGAACACGCTGCCGGAGCAGAGCGCGCTCGCTGCACACTCCCTACCCCGGGAATTGGCTGCCCAAAACCGGAGGGATCAGTGTGTCCACACCTCCCAGCAACTGCCTTAATGATTTAAATACACTGTAAATGATTTATTTACACTTCATGTCCTCCACTCTAGGGGAGAAGGAAGTTACTAAGAAGTTTGCAGAATGGTGAGCTGGAGGAACTAAGCAAACAGTCAGAATAGAGATCTCCTACCACCTCACCTTTTGCTAAACCACTCAACCATCTTCCCCCCTTTGTCCTTCTTCAACACCACCTTTTGATTCCCTTTCAACACACTGATGTGTTTTGGTTAGAATTGCAAAAGATTGACCAAAATAATACTCACTGGGCGTTTCAAAAATGTTCTCCTTCTTTTGCTCAGGATAGTTTCCTGGAACTGCCACAGCAGTCCTTCAAAATAAAGGCTATATGTCTCTGCAGGTAAATATGCATAACCTTTGTTCCTGAAACAGCCATGGAGCTTCAAGTTACAATCCAGAGACACTCTCCTAAATAACAATCACATACTCATGATACTTCCTGCAAGAAAAAGAGCTTTGTGAGAGAGCTGATTTCCCCAGAGTTATACAAGAACCGAAATAAGAGACTGTAAACACCTATTGGTCCAGCCTTGTGCCACAGCGGGATTTTCCCTTTACAGTTCATGATTCCATATTGTTAGGCCAGGTTCATGTGATCCAAGCAAGTTACCCTCTTTTTCCATTATTTGCTGATGTTTTCTTTTTTTGTTTTTTCCCCTGCCACTCACCCTTCACCAAAGCACAATGACTTTCTTTTACAAATCTCCCAACTCTTCACCTGGCTTAAGAATACCAGCCTCTCCTAGGCCCAGGGTGTAGCTGTGGAAGGACTTTGCACAGTCAGCTGTGGCTCCAGTTAACCAAGCCACGACTGTTAGTGGTAAACAAACCCCTGACTCTTTCCGGGTTCTCTCTCCGAGGCTCTCTCCTTGCCCCTCCTTCTTTGGGAGTTTATTCAGAGGCCAAACGAAAGACAAAAAATATCTTGAAATTAAAAATCACGTGTACAGGGCAGAATCTGTGAAAAGAAAGATTGTGGCCCCACATCTCAGGGGTCACCAATTGTTGCTGTTGGAGTCCCGTCGGGGTGAATCAAGACTCTTGACTCCAATATCAGAAGGCTTATATTATTTATTAAAGTTACCCCATTGTTCAGAAGGATTTGGGCTACTTCTGCCCAGGTACAGAGCTGGCATCTTGCTTCTTCAAGCTCCATACCCAAAAGTGCAAGAATGCCAGAAAATGTTTACAAAGTCAGAGAGATAACAATTCTTTATATCATAGGTTGAGAAAAGCAAACCACATCTCCCGTATCAGGAGAAAGGACAAAGAAATGCATTCTGTCCTTGAAACACACACACAGGGATTTGAAATCTGCAGGGAAAAAGAGCTTTCTCATGAAAGAAAAAACTCAGCAAGTTTGCATCCAAGAAACTTATAAAATGTCCAGTGACAAAAGATCAAGGGAGTTAGTGGGGGACTGGAAGAGATTCATGAAGTAGAACACATGGGTAACTGGAAAGGAAATCCCCAGGTGGATAATCCACAGTGTTCTTGAAAAACAGAAGAACTGTAGCAGTCAGACTCTTAGAGGCCATAGGAAGATGCTAGAATTGTTAATGTGTTAAAATCCTGTAATGTGGAACAGGTGACAGTGTGGACTATCAGTGACAAGAACAGGAGCACGGGTCTGTCAGAGCCTGCCTGATAACCATGGCAGATCACAGGATGCAACACAGAACACTTGAACTTCACAGTGGTACACAGTGCTCTGGCTACATTAAAAAAAAAAAAACAAAAAAACAAAACAAAACCAAACCAAACCAAGACAAAACAAAACAAACCCCAAAAAACTTAGCTGCATTTCACTCACCTGGATCTGCCAGGTTATGTTGCAACTTGTCCTTATTTGTCGCGAGACAGCAAAAGGAAAAGTACACCCAAAACCTGATTCAGAGCCAGTCAAGGCTACCTTGGAAAACGTCGCTGTTTCGAAACACAACATTCGTGGAAGAACGGCGCGGAGGTTTCCGCTGCCGAAGCCGCTCGGGCGCAATGTCAGCGCAGGGGCTCGGCCGTGAGCCCGGGGCAGGTCCCGAAGCCCGGTGCCTGCTCCGAGCCGGCCCTGCGAGGGCCGAGCTGCGGCTGTAGGCGCACCTCGGTGCCGGGAGCGGACGCAAACAGCCGAGCGGCCGCGGGCCGGGCTGGGCGGGCGCGGTGCCCGAGGCAGGTGCGCGGCCCTACCCCCGGGGCGGGCGCGGCGCAGGCACCGCCCGGCTGCGCGCCCTCCGGGGCGGGCCCTCCCCGCCCTTTCCGCTCCGCGCAGGGGGAGGAGCGGCTG
>VWZP01007710.1:269023-291525 GCA_013396995.1 Dicaeum eximium | reverse complement strand
GGAGCTGGGCTGCTCTGCCGGGACCGGGACCAGGATCGGGACCGGGACCGGGAGCGGCATCGGGATCAGAACCAGAACCGGCATCGGGACCGGCATCGGGACCAGAACCAAGACACCGGAGCCAGGAGCGCGTCCCCGAGCGGCGGGGCGGGCTGCGGCGCTCGGGGCTGCGCGCCCCCGGCCGGGGCACGGCTCCGCACCGGGACAACGCGGCTCCGCTCCGCGCACCCTGCGCGCCTTTCCGCGCCCCCTCGGGGCACCGCACCACACCGGGGCGCCGCTCCGCGCGATGCTGTCCGGGCGCTCCCCGCGCCGCTGCGCCTGAGGCGGGCGCGGGGCGGCCATGCAGCCCTCCCTGCCTTAGCTGAGCGCGGCGCTCGGACCGGAGCCCTCGGCCACCCCCCGGCGGCACCGGCGGCACCGGCACCATGAGGAACGGCGATGACCTGGAGGGTTTCGACGGCGAGGCGTCCAGCGCCTCCATGATCTCGGCGGCCAGCAGCCCCTACCAGCCCACCACAGAGCCCGTCAGCCAGCGCCGCGGGCTGGGCGGCCTGCGCTGCGACCTGGACTACCTGCGGGGCACCTTGGGCAGGCTGAAGCTGGCCGAGGTGGTGAGTAGCGCGGCGGGGAGCGGGGCTGCGGCCGGGCGGTGTGAGGGGCGGGCCCGGCCGGGCCGTGCGGCGCTGCCGGGGCCGCAGGAGCGCGTTTCAGCTCGGCCGTGTGCCCGCGGACCGCCGGCGTGCCGAGCGAAGCGCGCTGCGGGGCCGGGACAGCGCAGCGGCACCACAGCTCCTGAGCCCGGGCCGGGCCGCGGTGCCCGGGGGCGCCTCCCAGCCCTGCCCCGGTGAGGCTCCGCCGTTCGCCCGCGGGACCGGCCCGGGATCCGCCCGGAGCTCGCACAGCCTGCGCTCGCCTGCTTGCCATTAGCGAGATGAAGTTCTCTTAAATGCACCGAGTAAAAAGAAAGAAATCCTTAAAAAAAAAACCCAACACCAAACGTGAGGTTTTGTAGTGTGAAATTAAATGTGAGCTGGGTTCGTTCGTGTACTTTGGACACCTGAGCTGATTAAGTTTGGTGGAGCCCGTGCAAGGCTTGGACCACCTCAGCAGTGAAACACGTAATAAACACCAAAGCATTTCAGCAGTTGCTGTGGTGCTAGTGCTGATGTTTGCCTTCATCTGATCTACTTTCCAAGTCACTGTGATATTTATATTTTTCAGATCAACAAATGTGTTTTTGAGGATATTAGGAGAAGATGTGTTTTATGAAAATGGCAATCACCTTGAAATCGATTTTAAAATAATTTCTTACAGAGTACTGCAAATTCTTGTAACTTAAAATAAGCAAGTTCTTTGAGAAGTGTGATGCCAGAAACATTTTAATATTTCATATATATAACTTTGGCATTTAAAACCGCTCCTGGTTAGTACAAGGCAAAACTTGCACATACAGGTTTCTTGAAAAACACATTGGAAGTATCCTGGCTTCAGCTGCACACAAGTTTATAGAGGACTCTGGTGATGAATTCATTTGTTATGAATGCCCAATAAAATCCAGGGTTCAGAAGTGTGATTTGTTTTCTTCTCATCTCCTCAGCGCAGGGTAGGATCTGTGCTCTGCAAGTGGTAGCAGCGAGCGTGTTAGCCCAGTAAAGCAACAGAGACCAGCAATGTGTGCGTTGTGTGTGTTCAGGACTAGAGCCAAAGGATCTGTCATCACTGTACAACATCTACCTGTCTTCGAGCTGTTAAAAACTGTCCATGTGGTGGAAAACCTGGGGTGGTGCTGCCTGATACACTGAAATAATATGCCCCCGGGATTTTTGTTTCAGTTCCTACTGCAGATCCTTTCTGCAGTACACTAACAACCGTGGCAAATCTTGTTAAAAACTTGTCATTAAAATGACTAATTACTGATCGTAACTAAATCCTTTATTATTAAATCTGACTTGCTTGGAACAAATCCCAAAGATACACGGACTACATCTTGTAAGTTTTTAAGTCGTGTAAAGAAAGATGGAAAACCATGCTCTGCTGGAGTTAGAGAGGTTTCCTTGTCTCTGGATGAAGACATTGCTGCTCCCAGCTCATCCTTGGGAAGTTTCATACTTGCAGAGCAGTGTCTTCAGAGGAACTGAGCCATGCTTTGTGTCCTTTTCATAAGAGTGAGCTGAGCTATTGCATGTGGCTCCCAGGAGTGTATGAATGCAGAGGGGCAGTAGTTCAGAAATTAAATTGGTTAGTGTGGGGTGGAGGGCTGTGCACCACCTCAGCCTGGTTACTTGTACTCAAAATACTCCTGATTCATGGTAATGGAAGAGCAGACTACTGACATTTGCAAACCAATGGAAAACTGAGCAGTGTTGGAAAAGAAAGGAGAGAGCGCATTCCACTGTATACTTAGGTTGCTTATTTGTCAAGTATAATTATTTCAATTACCATATTCAATAATGCCTTTACAAAAATACTGTAGGAACCGAAATGTAATAAAGTCTGTGGGTAGAACTCTATCTCTTAAAAACAAGAAGGAACTCCTGGCACACAAAAAAAATTACAAAAAGTTAAAAGGCAAGTATTGGTTAAGATAAAAGTCTCTAAGTGTATTATATTAAAAAATAATGTTACAGGAAAGATTACAATGCATGTGCTCCATTTAGCATCAGGATTTATCTTAAAATATATTCGTGATTGGCAGGCAAAATATCAGCTCAAGGCAAACATTGCTGCTGCCTGTTCTAATCTTTGGTTGAAGGGGTTCCCACAAACTGCCCCGTGGTGCTGTGAGGAGGAAAACTGTTGCTCTTTGTGGCTTGGATGGCCCTCCTTCCAAATACCCACTTTTGACCGTTAAAAGCAGAAGGAACAAGGAATGGGGAAAACTCCACATCACTTAAAATAGGTGTGAGGCTCTGTTAATTTGTTGTAGATTTATCTCTATGGATTCACATAAAGGGGTTGTTGATGATAGCATTGCAGGCATATGGAGTAATGTAAGAGCTGCTAGAGGGGACAATAGTTTTAACTCACTAATATTTCAAGAGATGCCCCAAAGTGTTCTTTGAAGGGACACCAACATAATGAGTTAAAATGATGTTTCATGTATAGTATTGTGCAGCTTATTTCTGAGCCTTGTTTTGGTTTTTGCTAAGTTTAGATTTGGTTGCTGACTGGAAAACTGTACCATTTAGGGCTTACAGCTCCTCTTTATGGCCAAGCTGAAGAGTTCCTAGTCATTGGCCAGTGGTCAGTAATAGCAGTGTGAGGAACAGTGAAGGGAGTAAGGGAAAGGGCACATGTGGAACAGCTTAGCATTGAACTTTCACTGATTTTGACAATGTTATTGCCAGGTAGGTGAGCTCTTCAGAAAGGTGTCTTTTGCCTGTATCTCAGTGTTCTGTTGAAATAGTTGTTTGTGCTTGTTGGGATCTGTGAGGGAACATCTGCTGTACTGGGCTTGCAGCCGTAGCCTCTTTAGGGCAGCAGCTTGGAGGAAGGTGTGGAGTCAGAAAAGGAGCGTGCAGGGCTCCTGGGGTGGCTGAGACACCTGAGGGTGTCACCAGACAGGTGGGACGTGACTCATGAAGGGCACAGAAGGAAATGGGAAGGGACTTAAGGTAGCTTGGAGCTTTCATGTTTGGTTTGTGCCTTTTGGTTTTGTTCTAATGAGACTCTGAAATCGAAAGGGAAGTCAGAGAGAAGCCGGTGCACTTGTGTGCTAACCAAAGAAATGTTTTTCCTTTGGAGTGGTTGTCTCCATTGACCTTCTGGCATTTAAAAGGACTAGTACCTTTTCTCATGGAAGGTGTCCTTGGGGAACAGAGCAGGAATTATCTTTAGAGTTTATTCTCATTACTTTCTGGGATTAATTTGTTTATCATACTTTCGAGGGCTTTAATACTTCCCACAGAGGCTGTTGTACAATGATGAAATAGATACCACTGGAAAACTTCGCTATGAATGTCCTCAAATGATTTGTTTTATTTCAGTACTTTCTTCCCATTCCCTTGAATTTCCTAAGAACAGTCTCTCTTTTTCCTGAGTGTGCTTGCTGAAAAAAGGTGTTTATGGTGTGGGGAGTCAGGAGGGGCCCATTCTGTCATGCCAAGGAGATGAGCTGGTTAGCAGGTACCACCTCTTTGCTGGAAATAGTTTCATTTTAGATTAGACGGTCTGCTTTTTTTTCCCCCTCTTCATTTTAGTTTCCAGCTTTTCAAAATGCATTATTATTATTATTTTTCTTTGGTTATTGTAATTCTGCACCTCCAAGGATCTTACTGTCATTAAAGCTGGGCATAGACATATTTCCTACTGAAATTCCCATGGCCAGTCATGGTTGCCCTTTGTCTGCTGCTGAGTTTTCCTGGGAGTGTGGCTCCAGGTGGGCTGTTCATAGGCTTTAAGGAAAGGAAAGCCAGGCAGGATCCTGTTGGGAACCCCGTTGGTTCTCACGGGAATCCTGCCAGGTTTGCACAGGCACTTGATTTATAGTAACGTGTATCACCTTTAGTGGCTGGGCCAGTGGGTGTGAAGAATTGTGCCTGGTCAGTTCCTGTGACATGGGCAGCAGTTAGGAATGGTTTACCTGGAGCAGTGGGATCACAGAGCAGCCTTCTGGTGCAAGCAGCAAGAGGCAGAAACCCCTGAGCATGGGCTGGCTGAGAGAGTGGGTGGCATTTGTGATGGTTGGTGATGGCTTCTGTGGCTCAGACAGCCCTAGACTTTCTTCTCCTCATTTGTCAAATGCTACAAAAATCCATCAGAGATTCCTTTTAAAGAAGATAACTTCTGCTTGGGAGGTCTCTGAGCTGCGAGATGCTGATGAGTGCACTGGGAAGTATCACTCAGTGCTTGCTCTTGTCTTCTTGTCTGTAACATTTGATATTGCCAGGGGAGGCAGCAGTTTGAGCAAAATGAAATCTGGTGGGAATAGCAGTTCAGATGTTCACAATTTTTGGAATAAAAAGTTCCATCTTCATTGGTGGAGAGTAGCTGAGCATTGAAAAAAGAGTTGTTTTGTGGCATACTGTCATGATACATTTCCAGATTCAAAAATGGGTTGCCGAGGTCAGGACTACAGTGAAACTCTTGGCTGTCAGGTTCTGTTGCAATGAAGAAAACAAAATTGAAAAGCCAGGAGTGCATGCTTACATGGGTAATAAGACTATTGAGAATTCTCATTGTTAATTATATTAGAAAATTAAAGTAATAACATTTATGTTCCAAGGAATGAGCTAATTGCTAACTGTTAGAATCTGGTTGAAAGCTATTCTGAGGTGTTCTGTAATCTCATATTTACTTATTGCTGCCTTCTTGTGTCTTGAGCTCAGCATCTCAGCTGGAGGGGAGGATTAGACGGAGCCTCCAACCTCCCATCTGTGTGTGATGTGCCATATCTGAGGGCCTGTCTGACTTGCCTGCTCCTTTGCCCCTGCAGTGCTCTGGGTGTGATTCCCATTGGGATTGGGTGGCTGGAGCAGGGAGCTGGGTGCTTCCCAGGCAGCTGCCATCTGTAAGGCAGGGAAGTTACCAGGGGACCACTGGATCAGTGTGAATAAAGGGAGATTGCTTTTGCATTGGTTGTTGTGAAGTTTGGGTTTCTGTCTGGGCTGTTAATTCAGTACCAGGGAATCAACAAGGGGCAGGGGGTGATGTTCTGAGCAAGGTCACAGCAGTCAGGTCATCAGTCCTGGTGGGAAGCACTCAGTGCTCCTGGTGAAAAGCAGAGCACTGCAGGAGACACTCAGAGGGAACTTCGGGTCCCTGGCAGCCCTGTACCTGCCTTTTTTATTCATAGGTGATGGTTTCACCTTAAGGTTTAGTTCTCTTCATTTATTCTGCACTTAGGAGGGATAGAAGCCTTCCTCCTTTTCATTGTGGGTTTAGTTTGAGCAGTTTATAGCTCTTTGCTCCTGTGCTAACGCTGCCCCTTGCTGTAGCTCCTGACCCCTCTTGCCCTCAGCCAGCTTGTTCCTGACAGAAAGGTTTGGGCAGTGCTGCGTAAGGGGCTCTCTGCTCTGGGGCTGTCCTGTGCCCTGTGCTGGAGGGGTCGGGCTCTGAGCAGTGCTGGCCTTTGGGCTGGGTCCCACCACTCTGCAATGTCACTTTTCCAGACACTTCTCCTCTTTCATCCCAGGATCACACTAGCAATTCACAGTCACTCTGCGATGAACTGCATCGTCCACTTTTTTATTCTCTTATACTCTCCAAACAATGAATGTGTGTTACTGTAAGAAAGCATTGTGATTTTTTTGTGTCATGTGCTGAGCTTTGATTTTTGGTTACATTTATAGCTGCTTGTTCAGAAGATGTTGAGTATCACAGTGGATACTGGTGATCTCTGGTATTTGATCTTAGAAAAAGGCTGTTACCATATCATATTGAGAGGATCAAATTTATGATGCACAAATATGCTCAGAAATCGTCTTCAGGTGTCTCTTCAGTGCCTCTGAAACTCTTGATTTTTCTTCAAAAAAATTTCTCTTTAAAGGCTGTGGATCTGCATTGCTGTGTGGTGATATTTTATCCTAACATTTACTGTGGAATAGTAGTAAGATAATTCTATTTAACTTTGCTTTTTATTGTTTCTGTGAGCAACTAAAGAAATTACTGTGGCTGTCTTCCCACAGAAAGGTGAATGGGTTTTGGTTTCTTTCATGGTGTCTCTCAACTACCATCTGGCCATGGGATTATGTCTTCCTGCCAGTAAACTCCAAATTCCTGTTAATAATTTCCCTCTTAGGATGGTGTATAGTTTTTAAATTCTGATTTCAGAAGTTCCTACAATGTTGGTACCAAGTATGCTGTAATTTTTTTCCTTTCCATTTTGAACCAGTGCAATGGTAATAAATGCACTACAGTAATGTAGTTCTCCTGGTATTAATAATTGAAAGCTACCTTTACTTCTTGTAATGTTTCTGGTAATATCTTTTGTTGATGAGGCTCCCTAGAGATTTAATTATCATCTTGAGATAAGAGGGCAAGGACTAGAAATTTAAGAGGGTTGTGTTTTTCTTATAACATAGTCAGTGTTGGAGGAATCTGTTACTTCTGGTGAGAGCTAGTGCTTTGTTCTGTCAATTCAACCTGCACACTTTTCAGTAGCCAACATCATCCTGTGCTCGAAACTGCATTTCATCAAAATCTCTCTTGCTTCAGGACCTCAGCAAATAATTCTGTACTGAAATTTTGTGTACAAAGAAAACTAAATGCACAATGAAGAGACATCTTTATGCCTTAGGATTTTAGCTTTTATGTTTTTCAAATCCTGTATTTCATTAGTGTATAAACTTCATATAGAGTGTTAGTTAACTCTCTTCACATTTTGGTCAGACAAAACAATCCCCTTAGGCCTGAAATTCAGGGACACCTTGCAGCCTCAGGCCCTCAAAAGTATAAACAAAAGTGAGTTGGGGAGGAGCAACCCAGGGGAATATGACTTCATTACCTGAAGCTGTAATTGTAGGATTAACCCCTGATATGTCAATGGACCAAACTTAAATCTGTCTGAAAAACTCCAGAGGAGTAGCCCCTCCCAGAGGCTTTTGACTGCCCAAAGTGTACCTTTAGAAGGTCCTTAATAAATACCTACTTTTATTCTCTTAACCTTGTCTAGCCTCTGTTCTAGGTAGCCACTCCAACGCATCATCTTAACAATGGGTCAACTCCTGTTGTTCTGTTGTGCTGAAGTCGCCACTTATTAGAGCTGCAATTAAAAATACATTCTTATTTTTAAAAAAGAAAAGTCATCTAATTCTCAGATCATTTGTATAGTTTCCAAAACATGGAAGTAATGTTTAGGTTTCCCTGGAACTTGTACCATCAAGTCCGGAATATGGGAGGAGGGAAGCAATAGGTGTAAGAACATCCAGCCATGAGTAGGGGAAAGATGGGTCAGAAATACTGCTGGCAGTGGGCAGAGAGGTCCTACTGGTGTAGCTCTCACCCAGAGTGAGAGGGCCACTCACAGTCCACAGTGGGGGTTCAGGTGAGCAGAGATCCTCTGGTGTTTTAATCTCATCCTGTGCAAATTAAACTAGGAACTATAACTCAGAGTGTCAGATTCCTGGCTGTGGTGTCTAATGAACTGTAATTAAGGCTCTGGTGTGTAATGTCTTAGCTTGTGGGAGAATATGATGGCATTTTTACCTAGACAAGTGTTCCAGCATCCAGTTAAACTTCTGTTAATATGTAACTTGATATTCAGGTGGTGATGCTTGCATGTCTTTAAATTTTCTTTAGCTTGTATATACGTTCCCAAAGTGTTTGGGTTGCAAGTGAGCTGACCTGGTTGGGATTGTTTGCTTCATTCAGGACAGCCTGAAAGCCCAGCAGTGCCAGTGAGTGGGAACACGTTGTGTGTCACGTCTGAGTTGCACAAGGTGCTGCTTCTGCTGTGACTTTCACTGAAGCTAACCCAGGGCGTTTTCAATTGCTGCAAATCTGCCAGCTATACAGCACTACTCAAAACAGGTCTGGCAGTTTTTTCCCAAATTATTTTATGAATCGACTACAACTATTTCCATATTAGGAATTTTCTGTACTTTTGTACATTTTTAAACTAAAATGCTTGTGGCGGAAAAGCAACGAGCATGGTTGTGAATATTATTAAATGCTTAAATTCTCCAAGTCTTTAACAATCTGTAGTAACTTCTGTCTCAGGAAATTATTTTCATGCTAGAAACTGATACTGCCACTTGAATGTTGTGAATAGATTAATTGGCTGTTTGATCACAGGCTCTTCTAAAAGAAACTAGTTGCATTTAATGCTTAGAAACTTTTTATCTAATGTAGATGAAACCTTTTGTTAAACATGGCAATATTTAAAGCAGAGATGCTGTTGTAACCAGTAACTTTTTGAATGGCTTTAGGACTGGAGCAGCTGCAGAGTCGCAGGCTGGTGTGCAGCCCCAGGTGTGCAGGGTGGTGCTGGAGGTGAGGGCAGCGCTGCAGAGCCTCTGTGCTGCTCACAGCATTTTCCAGGGGCACGGCTGCTCTCCACTTAAAAACCCCGGGATCTGCAGTTAGGCAGTGCCATCCGGGAGCTCTGTGCCGCTTTGGTGGAGTTACTCCTGCATCCCTGGTGTCAGCCAGCCCCACCAGCACGGAGGCTCCACGCGTTCCCCAGTGCAGCTGGCAGTGCTCTGCATGTCTCTCGCAGAGGCCACATCTCTTGTTTTAATGTTCTCTTTCACCAGCATGTCTGGACTCTTTTTGCCTTTTAAGGCATGGCATCCAAGGGGGCCTTTGGGTTACAGTCTTGGGAACGTTGGGATTGCAGGGACATTTTGCACCATTTCCTTTAAACAAAAACAAACCCAAAAAACCTCAATGGATTCCGTAGGACTTCTTTAAGTTCTTGACTGTTTTCTCATTAAAATTCCTTTCTTGTTTTAGTATTTGTGGGATGTTTGATGTTTACTCATAACTGGGATTAAGTGGGGTTTTAAAGGATACAGACTGATTCTGATAGTGATAAAATAGAACTTTCACTTTTTAAAATAGCCAAACAGGCTAGTAAAACTAGAGGCTATGCAGACCAAATACTTGACAAATTTTATGATTATACCTTTACTTCTTGAAACTAATAAATTACTTAATTTATCTGTTTGTTACCAGATTTACAGTACTGTGTTTTAATATTGTTTTGACTAGACAGGTTTCCAGCACAGGCTGGCCTGTAAACATGGATGGGAACGTGAAGCCAGTTCAAAAGTGCTGATTTTTTTCTCCTTTTAAAAAGCTGAATAGGGAATTCTCATAAGTGAAGCAATAGAGTTTTTTTGTACTTTATTTAAAAATCATGCACATATGATCTCAGTAATGTGCTGTATTCCAGCAGAGTGTGTGTGTGCAGCCCCAAGACAAGAACAGGGCAGTTATATCTGCCTGTTTTGTTTAAATAGCAAAGATATGATAAGCTCTGCATCCTTACAGCTTGACTTATTGGAAAGTGCCAGGAAGTGGAGTGGAGAGGACACTGCACCCTTGCTGGGAGGCTGGGGAGGGAAAGGTGGGTGCTGTACTGGAGGTACCTTCTGAGCGTCCCACACAGGTGTAAAAACTCATAAATGGTGATACAAAACTGGTGACTCTGCTGACTTCAGTGACACTAACTATTAAATTAGTCTGTAAGACCAACAGATTTTGGCAGTGATTTTTAAGGAAGGTTTTATTTCCTTGCTTTGGTGCCTGAAAGTGAGTCTTGCTAACGTTCAGGTTACTGAGTGAGCCTTGCTAACAGAGCAGTTAAGCTGGATTTAGTCTCCATTTTGTTACCTGTAGCTGGTTTTTACTCTGTGTTACTATGTGGTAAAGCCTGCATGAGTAGAACTATAGCAGCAAATGGGTCTAATGGGAAAATTATCTTATTCTCCCTTCTGCCCCAACTACTTGCAGCTGGCAGTGGCTGAGGAAGATGCAGATGACTCAATACATACACAATTACATTCAGTGTGGCACCAGAGAAATGTATGATGGTTTCTTTGACCTATTTTTGCATGTCTTGTTGAAGAACGTGATACACAAATGCTGGTTAGATTGTGATAAGATTGGACTTGAAGAAACCTAGCTGAGTAGTCCTGCTGTTTAAGAATTTCCACTCACTGTTGTGTGAGTGCTTTAATTATGGTTTTTATCAGCACCCTGGAGCCCTGTTCTGAGGCCTGGCTGCACTGCAGTGGTTTGTGTGCAGAGTTCCCTGGGCTAGTGGCTTGTCCCTCTCTGCTCCCCTGGGGCAGGCAGGGGGCCACTGAGGCTTCTTGAGAGAATTTTACTGCCTGACCTTTGTGAGCTGCCTCTAAGGAACCTGCCCTGTGTGACACCAGGGAGCATCATTAACAGACCAGCTTGTGGTGCTTGGGAATTAGAGATGGCTGTAAAAACTCTGCTTGCAGGCATTGCCAGAATGAGNCGGCTCTGTCAAAACAACAGTCCAGCAGAGAAGAGTGTAGGTAGATGGGTCTGGTTTTCCTCTGCAAATCCAGTGGAGAATCCAGGCTGTCTTTGCTTTGAAAGTGTCTCTTTTTATTCCAGTAGAAATGCTTGACCCCTCCCCCTGGGCAGAGCACCTCACAATGGGAATAATGTAATCTTATCAGTCATGTGGAGGCACTCAATGGCCCATTAACAAAAAATGTCTTCCCAGGGGAGGTATTGTTTGTGAAGAGATAAGGGAAACCTGCCCAGATAACAACCCCATCTTTATCAGATGGCAAATAGAATATCTTATTTTAACAATCCAGGACAGCACGAGACAATGAATGGGAAAATTAAGCCCCAAATATCGGGATATGGTGAAAAAGGGGTGAAGAATCATCTACCTCTCTTAGTTTTTCTGTTTGATGACACTCATTACACCCATTGGCACAATTCATATACTGTAGATACAAAATAAACCTTTCCATTTATGAGTTGTTCACTTCACTGCGTTGTTCAGGAATTAAGTGATTAATGCAGAATATGAATGGGAAAGTTAGAAATGTGAGACTCTGTGCTGGGATTTTGTTCATTATTGTCTTGAAGGACCACCTGTTGCTTATGAAAATATTTTGATTTGTGCTACACAAGAATTATAGTTTCTTGGGACTGGAGGCACAGGTTCCTGTGGAGAGGAATTGGTGGGAGAAACAGTTATGTTTTGCATGTTTTGTTTGCATTTGTTTAAAGCGTGGCTCTCTGTATGGTCTTCAAATGAACCTTCCTGTAGGGTGGGGTGGCTAAAAAACTGTTGATGGGCTTTTGTTGATGGGACAGGTGGCACACTACATTCATTTTTGTCTAATCTGGAAGGTTTGTTTGAATCTCATTCAGATTTCAGTGGGGAAATGTCATGTGCTTAAACAAAAACCTCCTTGCAATGTGTCTTGGCTTCAGATGCTGTTCGGTGGTTTGTTTGGTCATCTGCTTGTTGGATAAAACCTAAAACACATCTAAATCAGACATTTTTGGGGGGAGGGTTCATTATTTTTGTTTTCTTAGGAAGAACTATATTTGTTTTATCACTCAAAACCTACTATGTGTTTAATGGTACTTGAACTGGAACTAGTTTTGCATTTATCTAGCAGATAAGAATGTTATGTAAGTGTGTCCAAGCAATAACAAAACCCTGTACTAATGCAGTTAGCAGGAAATAAGTCACCACATCATGTCTGTAGCTTTTTTTTGTTCTAGATTCTATGATTAAGTTAACTTCAAAAATTCATGCATTTCTGGTTTAGCCAGTTGAGAATTTATTCTGTTCACTGTAGTTCAGTTCATTTTTTGTAGAATAAGCCTTAGTTTTGATGTCATAAATGTTTCAAAATAAATATAATTGTGTTGTAGATTTTGAGTGTTGATTACCCTCACTCTAAAATATGACCTTTTCCCAATAATGCACCATCAAAATGTTTCAGGCCTCAGCAATATGATCTGTATTTAGAATTGGTCTTTTTCCTAAATTGAGAAGGGGAAGTCAGCAGTAGCTGTGTCTTAGGATTATAGAAGTCTGCTGGAGGTGGAAAAATATCAGCTGATTAAGTAAAGATTCCACAATATTTAATGCACTGAAGTTTTGCTGCATTACAGCCAAAAGTGAACTAAGAAATAATGAAAACTTTGTAGCTCCATGTAAAACACTAGAGGTGCAATGATGATCTGAAACCCATATTTTCTGCTTTTATTTCTACCATCACCAGCAAAACCAGATCAGAGGTGAATTGGGAGGCCTGGTTGAATTTCTCTGGGTTTGTTTGATTGTATTTGTGCCATTAGAACACAATTTAGTTTATCCAGGGTGCTGAATCACTGGTGGGGTTTAAGCTTCCCTCTCTGGTAAGTGTTGTTTTCCTAAACTTTCTATCTTGCAGGGAAAGTTTTATGCTTCTTTGTGATTTAAGGCCCCTTGCAGCCTCTTACCAGAGTCAATAACACTTTTTATGGAGTCTTGAGGATGCAGACCAAGAGCAGGCGGGAAATCAGTAATTTTTTGCTTAGGGTAAAAGATGGTTTCCTGCTGGAGGAGCAGGACTGTGTTTGAGCCATATGATCCCAAATATTCATATCTGTGCCAGCTGTTTTAGATGTGGCAAATGCATGTGCTTTGCAAGGAATGAGACCCATTTTGTTTCATGCATAAAATTGGGACTGCTGGGCCAAGGAAATGAGAACAATAAATCTAGATTTTAATTCAAGAAAGTTCAATGTATTCAGATACTTTAAGCTGTATAAAAGCAGTATATTCTTCCCTATTTTGTGCATGTTTATTCTGCTGTACCATTAATTTAAACAGTCTGGATGTAAAAATGTCTTGCCTAGTGTGACATTCTTGCTAAAATTCTGTGGGTATTTTTCAGGCAGAAAAAATGCTGACCATTTTGTGGTTTTTTGGAAATCATGTGTAATTAAGTCATTTAACCACACAATAAGGCTTTCTGTGGTAATATTTTAGATAAACAGGAAAGCTCATTTTTTTACTTAGTTTTCACTGCAGAACTGTCTTTTTTATTTTTAGTGCAAAGTTCTTTGATTATTTTCCTCAAAAATATAACACAACATATTCTGACAGGAAAAATACACCATTAGCATCTCCCTAAAAGTTCTTTTTCAGCACTGGTACCTGTCACAGCAGGTTTTCTCCATTTGGGGAAATACAGTGGTTTATGTCTGATGTGCCTGTGTTGCCAAGAAAGTGATGTAAATATGAGCCATTTACATAGCCCCGAGGCAGATGATTTCTTCATTAAGGGCCCTTCTCCGGGGGAGTTTGCAGGAAAGTTGAGATGAATGCAATAATGGTAGGAGGCTGGTGTGCCTGACTCCAAGGACATTGGATTCTGGAGCAGAGGCTCGCTCTTAGGAATCCCATGGCCCTAAATTGTGGTGGCTCCATGGAGCTGCTCTGGGAGCTCAGCGCAGTTTGGTGCAGGAATTACCTCAGCAATGCTGCACACCCCACGCACTAACACTGGCCACTTTATTCAGGGCTAAAAGCACAAAATGGCATCACTGGGAAGCACATCTCATATTTAACTCTCTGCTTGGGGCTTTTCCTCCTGCCTGTGAGATGTGGTGGTGGGAGACGGGGGATGAAGGGCAGGGGATGCTCTGTCACAGCTGGAGCTGCACTGCACACCCTGGCAGAGCCAGACCTTTCCTCAGCTTACCCTGAGCATACCCCGTTCCTTCTGAGCCTGTTCCTTTGTTCACCAAATTCTTACAAGAGAAAGGTGTGACTGCAGGTGGCCTGGGACCTCTGCATGGACCTGAGCATGTTTCCATCATGACAATGTTTCATTTTAATGCAATATTCTCTGTACTTACTTTAAGAGGGGAAGTAGAAGAGAAACCAAAAGCAACTGCTAAAAAAGAGAGATTAATAGTAAAAGAGGGCTATACAAATCATAGGGTGTTGGAGGAATTAGAGTGGAATAGAAAACTCTCCAAAGTACTTGGTGCAGAGGGAAACAGATGAAAAGGTTTGTTTTTTCCATCAGAGAAAACTTTTCTCTCTTGCCTCAGCCTGAGAAAGCTGTAGCTGTGTTATCTGTGGGAGAGAGCAGTAGTTCATGCAAGAGGACATTTCCACCACACTCAACTTCTCATTTTTCCTTGGTAAACCAGCCTTGAAACTTCTGCTTGTGGAAAAACTTGTCAAATCTTATCACCCTAAACTATGAAAATATGTGTGATTTGAAAGTGAGGGTTGCCTCCTGTGTTGTACAAATGTCATGCTGTATTTTGTTGGCCAAGACCTGTGCTCTGATACGATGCCATTCCCCTGGTTTTCTGAGTTTTTTAGCTGGTCTTAGAACTGCAGTTGTGGGAGGCAGAAGCAGGATCCTGGTTTTTAAGTGTTACAAAGCAAGGACTGAGCTTTAGCAGCTGGGGAGTTGGGGTTTTTCTCTGTAGTTTTGTGTCTCAATCACCTGGAGCAGTGCAAACTTGGATGGAGAATGGAGACTTCCCAGGAGGGCTGGAGGGTCTTTATCCTTGCTTCATCTTCCCAGGAGAGTGTGTGTAGCCAACATGGGAAGGTAAGGCATCAGTTTTATCTGGGATGTGAGCTGTGGCAGCAGCAAGAGCCAAGGGAGCTCTGGAGAAGGGACTTCCCTGCAGTTTGCAGTGGGCACTCACTCTGCTCCCAGCCGTGCCAGCCAAGGGCTGTTCTGTGTTAATGCACGGCCTCACTTATGGACACTGGCTCATAACTTACTCATTTCGTCAGTTAAAAAACACAATGAGAATGAATGTTAACACATGGTTGGGGGTTCTTTAATGAACCCTATCATGAACCCTAATGAACCCTGGATGAGCCGTGGCCTTTGAAAAGCAGCTTTGGTTCATGTGGCAGCATTTACACAACACTTAGAAGCTCTCTGAAAGTCATGGGGCTGTGGAATCAAGCCTGTGTATTTCAGTTTCATTTCATGTGTTCTGAGCAGTTTGTTTTTTTATTGAAAATGAAGTTGGATTCTTCTCTGAGGGAATGTCCAGTGAAAGTGATACTAAGTATATTTTATAGAAGTTTCATATAACTTGTAGCTACAAGTTGGAAGGATGCTTCTGGCAGGTTTATAAATATCTAGGAGGACAAGATTATCCTGATGTTTTAAAGAGAATATATTTTATATTGAGGATTGAGATTTCTATTGTGATTAGGAAAAGGGAAGTTTCTGTAGGAGGACAGCTTTTTTCTGATGTAGTGATTAATCTGGATTTCATTTTTTGCCATGGCTTTGCTGTGAGATAGGAGTAGCAGGTAGCAGGAGGGTATTATCTGTAGCACTGGCACCATGGACAGTCTTTGAGAAGGGGGACATACATTATTATTGCAAGAAAAATAGTAACAGATTTAGTTGTAATCTTATTTGAAGTACCAAAGAATTAGAAATAAATTGTGTGTATGGGAGTATTGTCCTTTGCCTGTCTCCCTCCATCCGACAGGGAAGCAATTAAGGTTTTCTCCCAGTCTCTCTGGTGAATTTATCAGTAGACTCGCTGCCAGACCCCAGGCCACTGCACCCTGCTGCTGCTGCTGCATGTCCTAAACTGATGGCACATCTTTACTTGTGTTTGCAACACTCTGGGTTAGGTCAGGTCTAAGTGCATACAGCTAAGGTTTTTTTCTTATAAGGGTGTGTCACAGGTAACTGTATTTTATAGTTTCCTAAGGGATAAAATGAAATCTAAATGTGGAGTTGCTCTGGAGTTTATTAATTCTGGACTTGGGAATATGTAAATAATGCAGGATTATTTGAGTTCATTGCTCCAAGTGCCTCTTCAGTACGTAATTAATTTCTAATGCTGTTTGCAAGAAACTCTTTGGTCTCTTTTGAGCTTTGCCAGCCAAGATGGGTGTGTTGGCCTGGAAGAAGCAATGCTGCCTGGTGTGGAGAAGAGTCAGTGTAAAAATTTATCACCAAAACACCAGAGTTGTTGCCCAGTGCAGCAGCTGATGTGCCAGAGAGTTTGGCTCCTTCAGCCTGATGTTGGTGGCACAATTGAGAGTTGTTCATGTTTTGAGAAAATTAACCTAATATTTGGGGCTTGTACTGCAGTATTTCTTGAGAATATTGTAGAACCATATCTTTTAAAAGAAAAAAAATTACAAGTGTCATAATATATTAAAAATAGTGTCAAGAAAAATAAAAACTTTGCTATGTTGGAAAATCCGGAAGTAGAAATTTTGCTGGCTAACATTTAGCATTAGCATGTGATGCTGATCCTTCTTGAAAGAGGAAAGATTTAATTGTATTCAGTGTCATCTTCAGTATTGAGACTTATGTTTACAGAGAAGATTATTACATGCTAATACTTTAAAATGAGGCTGTGTCTGGACAGTAATTTTTTTTGGTATGTGTGTCATTGCTGAAATCACAGTTTGATTTGATTCTGCTTTGATTCTGAATATTCCATTTCATGTGTGATCTTTCTGAGCTATTAAATGTCAAAGATAAAATCTGAAGTGTTTAATCACTGGGTATCTGTTGAGAATTTGCTTGATGTGAACTGGCCTGCTCTGTTAGCTGACAAAAATTAGTGAAGCATCTGCTCTCTTTAATGAACACGTGCTAAGTGAGCTGTGAGAGGCTTTCCAACCAAGTGTGAGGATTTTTATTAAAGTAGTTTTCCTGAGTTTTAATCTGGTTTTAAATTTACATTTTCTGCTATATTCTGAAGTACATGGCAAATGAGCATGAAGGGTATTGTCCTTTTCTTAGAATTACTACTCATGTTAGTCGCAAAAATTCTTTCTTGGTGACTTCTTTCAAAATCCTGTTTCTTCATTTTGCAAGTTTTGTTGTGGGAGGCAAAGAGAAACCAATGGATGAAGCATAAAAAGTGCTTGAAGGAAGTGTATCTGCAAAACATTGAAATTCACAAAGAAGGATTTAGCAGAAGTTGGTTTTTATCCTGGCTTCTGTCAATCTTCTAAACTTATGTTTGTGCAAAACATTCAGATTGTTGAATATGTGGCTCTGAGGAAAGTATCTCCCTTAGTTCCTCATCCTCAGATTGAAGTGCTTACTGCAGCCTTGCTCGAATTCTGTGGCACAGCAAGAACGTAATTCTTTCTAAAAATGTCAGTGGGTGGATGGGGGTGATTGTCCTGAAAACCAAAGCAAAACATTCTTAAGGCCTTCCTTGCTTGTCCTGGAAAATGCAGAAACCCCAACAAAACAACAAAAAGCCCTCAAAGCATCCCTGCAACTGCTTCTCTTGTGCCGGTTGTGTTTGAGGCGGAATCACTCGCATGCAGACGTGGTGTGAGAGCTGTGTGCCCCTGGTGTGAGTGTCACTGGTTTCTCATGGTGGTGGCAGCTGTCCCTGCTGGCTGATACTGGGCTCTGGGGGGAATATATTTTAGTTTTGTCCACTGGGCAGACTTTATTTTCAAGTAGAGTGAGTGTTGGAGTTTTATTCTAAATGCTGAATTCAACTCTTGTTGAATTCAGAGTGCTCACATGTTTACTCTTCTAATATGTCCTCTAAATTTAGTGTGACCTATCATTATCCCAGTTCCATGTTAGTGTTTGCAACACCAGGGGATTTCCTTCATCTCTTAGCTGCTTGTTTTATTGTGCTATAAGGGAATGAAAAAATATGTTTTTATATGAAATATAGTGTACTGATGATAAATGTGAAAAACACAGGCATTTTTGGAGACTGGTAGAAATCCCTAATCTATTCATTTTTGAATTTATTTAGGTCTCAATTGGTAGTGAATTTTAAGTAATAATCTTTATTGACATGTCTTTCACAATCACACAACATTAATACTCTGTAATTGTGCTTGAGGTTGACAAATGCATTCCATCTTCTAGTTTTGGAATAGTGTATCAAGAGTAAAAAATGAAATAAAATGTTTGAGGTGCTGTTTGCATTTTAAGCCAGTGGCCTGCAGGGGTTTCATCCTTTTTGGGGTGTCTTGGCCATTTTGTTAGAGTCCTTGTAATTTTGCTCAAGTGTTCTTTGTTGAATGGAACAAATCCAGAAAATCTTACATTACTTTGCTTTTGTTTTTGCTCCCTACACAGTGCCCTGTTGTAAACTAAAGTCACACATTCCTGAGTGTAAACTGATCATGTTCCCAATGGAAATTTCAGGAATACTTGTGGCTACTTTCAAAATGTGGAAATGTATTTATTTTTTTTTCCACTTGTTTTTGTTCCCAGCTCTTGGCACTGACCGCGTTCATCTGCATAGAGACCATCATGGAATGCTCCCCTTGCGAGGGCCTTTATTTCTTTGAGTTTGTGAGCTGCAGTGCACTGGTGGTTACCGGAGCTCTCCTGCTTTTGTTCAGTCTGAACCTTCACACAAGAATACCCCAGATCAACTGGAATCTTACTGTAAGTTCATTTGAATCCTCACTGTGTTAAAAATAGCTGAAAATCTGGTTTAAGTTTGGTCTTTGGACTTTGCTTTCTCCTGTTGTTTAATATTGCATATGAGTGTTCTTTATGCTGAGTAAAGTATACGTTTTGCTTTACATTTATTTTGAATGCTAACACCAGAATGAGCTGTGAAATGTAGCAAGATTAAACTACACTAAATAGAACTAAAATTGTGTTCTGGCAGATTGTCTTTGGGAGGACAAACTTCCTGCTAATGCCAGCAATTACGCTTTGTGGGTAAAGTGGATAAAAACTCTAGCCTCTAGTTATTTAACTCTAGTTAAATGCAGCCTTTAGTTATTTAACTTTGACTGATGCTGTATTTACAGCAGCTTGTTGTTCTCTCTTAACCTGGGTTTTTTTATATTAGAACAAATTTGCTACATGTATTTTCTTACATAGACTAATACAGTCATTGGGCAGTAGTGTAGAAAGTTTAGTGCTTTCTGTGAAAATTGGGTGTTTTGTATTGCCTACACACCTAACTACTAAGCATTGACTAGCAATGCTGAATGTGTTCTCAGATAGGAGGAGTTTTAGGAAGAGAACTGCTGGTAGGGCACATTCCTTTTGTACATGTCTCTATTTTAATGCTGTATTCTGAGTTAAACTTTCAGACTGGGTTGCATAAACACAGGTCACAAAATCAACGTAAGTCACTAGCAAAAGATCAATCAGCTTCACGGGCAATATTTATTCCAACTTCTTTGGGTAGTACAGATACAATTGTGCCAGTGTTCTATATTGTAACAGTAACTTTGCAAGTACTGTTGAAGTCCCAGAGGCTTTTAGGCCTCTGTGTGATTAAAAAAAAAATTAAAACGTAATTTATTAATGTAGCAGTTTGCTTAGTTTCTCAGCCTAAATGACTTGTTTAAATTGAGACGGGAATGTGGAATTAGATGATCCTTTCTCCCCTGGAGCTGCACAGTTAATTGATGAACTCCTTCTGGGACTGCTTGGTAGATAGATTAGGTGTTCTGCAAGCTGTGGCTGAACTGTCCAGAAATTATCCCTTTGTGGTGGCATCAGTTGTGTATGCATAGCACCTGTTAGGAGGTATTCTGGGGAAGGAGGGGGTTAAAAAATCGAATCAGTTGTGCTTTGGGGTTTCTTTGTTTTGTTTTATAAAGGTATTTTGGTTTTTGAGCAGTGGTCATGCTCTGCACCCCCTGCCTAAACAGCATTGGAGCAACATGAGCAGGTTGGAGATCAACCAAAGGGCACATGGAATACACTGAAATGCTTTGCTTTAGTTCAGATTGCCAGATCCAGAGGCAGAAGGAATCTGCCATGATCTCCCAAGCCTCCTTCTGTTAGTTGTGTACTGAAGGTGAAATGCTTTTCCCATCCTTACAACAGAGTTCTCCAGAAGTGAGAATGGAACTGGCAGCTTGTGTCTTCCATGAACTGATGAAACCATCCTTCTTCCTGATGTTTCTTACAGATTTCAGCAATCTGATTATATTTGCTTTTTATTTATGATTATTTGATTTTAGCAAACAGTTGGGACCATTCCTTTGACAGGAGTGAGAGAGCACCTCCAGTATTCAGAGTGCTTGGGACCATTCTGTGATTCTACAGCTGTTTCTCCTCCTGCAAGTACAGAGTGTGAGATCAAAGGCTGCTGATAAAACACCTGTGGGAAATTACTTTGGCCAAGTTAGTAGAAAATTTAAGAATGTAGGGTCCCGACTGATTGTTTCTTCTTCTGCTTTTTTGGCATTTTATTTTTTACAATTTAAATGTATGTTCATACATTATTTGCCTCTTTCAATATTTATTACTTCCCTGTGTTTTGATGGTTATTTTTATACTTTTGCAGCCTCTGTATATGACACAGTTACTACAAGAGTTGCTTTCTGAACAGCAATCTTTCACAGTGCTTTAGGAGGAAGTCACTCCTGCTTATGTATAAATTCATCAAGATATATGCTTTTAAAAATATATATGACTTTATAATGCATATTACCCTTATGGAAAGTCTCAAACATTGCTTTTAGAAGCTGTGTGAGAAGAAGAGGCTGTTGTAGTGCTTGAAGGAATTTAATCGACCTAAATTTAGGAAGAAATCTTTCTTTAAAAATAGCATTTCTTCCTAGGAACCATTAAAAACATTTGCTTTCAAATGATCCTGTGTATTAGAAAGTACCTGGCCACTAACTGCTGTTGTCCAACACAGGATTGTTTCCTTTAAAAGTTTATTAAAATTAGAATTCTTTCCAATGTGTTACGGATATTGGCAGATGTCCCCTGTCCCTGGCTGGAATGAAAATGTGGATCAGTATAGACTGGGATCTAACAGATATGCAAAGTTGCTAATTTTTTTTTTTTAATTTATCCTTTTAGCCATTTGGGGAAAAGAGATTTGTTTTGATCCTAATTGGAGACTTGCCAGTCATTTTCATATTTTACCAAGTTAGACATACAAGAAACATGGAGCTGGTGAGGGCAGAAAAGAGCCTTGTCTGGGTGTGTTGGAGAGAGGCTGGTTTGTTCTAGCAAGATGAAAGAACAGTCCCTTGTCTGTGTTGTGCAGCACTATCAATTTTATGCAAAAATGCAAAAGCTGGGAAACCTGTCAGTGGAAATTTCCATTTCCTTTATGCCTCAGAGCTCAAAGGGAGCCCATTCTGCAGGGAGACAGGAGTGGCCCAGGGGAGGGGAGCACAGCAGCTCCTGCTCCACCAGGAGCTCAGGCACGTTTGCTTTCAGAGAGAGCTAATGAATTTTGCTATAGTTTAGTCTTTGCCTAAATGATCCTTTTTTCTAAAATTCATGATTTCTATCTCATGTGATGTGCAGGGAGAGCTGGTCTGATATCTGAGGGGTGAGTGTGAGCTGGCCCTGCAGGAGCAGGAAAGGTGCTGGAGTCCCAGGGCTGTGACTGGGATCCTGCACTGGGATCTGCTGCACAGGGCTGTGGTGTGACTGGGATCCTGCACTGGGATCTGCTGCACAGGGCTGTGGTGTGACTGGGATCCTGCACTGGGATCCTCTTTCCTGCTCAGGGAGACACCTCAGTGGTGCCAAGGAGCTGGGAATGCTGGAATTTGGCAGTGTCCCTTGGGTGGAAGTTCCTGTGACAAGGGAAACCTGATTATCTGAGTACCAATGTAAATCATTGCATGATCAGACAGTAGAATGAATGTCTGTGTGTAGTGAAAAAAAAATCTTCCAAGACATTTTGACCATTGTGTTTTTGTTTTAAATTATTTTCATGAAGCACTCACTGGAGTTATGGTAGTGTATGTTTGGGAGCCCAGTTCTGACTGCAGTTTTTTAGCTTAGAGCAGCTCAGAGGTGAGGCACAGAACTGAGCACAGCACAAAATCAGAGTTCCACTGGGCTGGACTCAGTCCCGGGGAAGCACCAGGGAGCAAAGAGGGACCTCTGTGTGTATGAGAGTGTGTGTGTCTGTGTGTGTCTGTGTGTGTCTGTGTGTGTGTGTCTGTGTGTGTCTGTGTGTGTATGTGTGTGTGTGTCTGTGTGTGTCTGTGTGTGTGTGTCTGTGTGTGTATGTGTGTCTGTGTCTGTGTGTGTCTGTGTGTGTCTGTGTGTGTGTGTCTGTGTGTGTCTGTGTGTGTCTGTGTGTGTATGTGTGTCTGTGTGTGTGTGTGTGTG
>VWZP01007710.1:209224-263183 GCA_013396995.1 Dicaeum eximium | reverse complement strand
TTTTTTTTTTTGTAATGGAACTAGTAACAGGTGTCTATGGTTATAGAGCTTAGGATTTCTAACTCTTGAAGGTCTGAGTTATTGACTTTAAAATTGTGAATATAATTTTGGTGTTTTTTGTTGGTAGTTGGGCTTGCGGGATAGTAATTATATGGCTAATATCTGTCTAAAGTAACATTTTTAAAACTTTTTGGAAAAGGTACTCCGACTAGGCAGGTTGAAAAGGGTTTTTTAGGGTTACTGTTAGATAAGCAGATGATGTCAGAGTCTGCAGATTTGGCTAAAGTAACCCAGACATTTGTCTTTGGTTGATTTACAGGTAGTGCATTATTATAAAAACAAAAACAAAAGGGTAAAAACAACATGCATTCGCGTAAATAATAACAGTTCATTCGCTTCTTGAGCTGCTTTTGGCAGCCCGTGTTGTCCTGGTGATCCTGCGCAGTTCAGGTCTGGGTGCTTGCTTCCTGGCTTCCACTCGCAGGGTTGCTGGCTGGTGTGGGGGTGTCAGCGGGCTCTGATGTGTGGTATGGCTTCACGTTTTTTGCTGGAATTTACTTGAGTTCTTTTTCTGTGGAGACACACGCAAACCCCTTCCCCCATGTTACAAGATTATATGGTTCTTCTATTTTTCTTGATTTTAAATTTTTTATTAGAACTGGGGGGTGCTCTTTTAGTTTTGCCTTTTTGTTGTTCAGGAAATGTCACACAAGCCTGTAAGTTGCACAGCAATCTTGAATTGTAGGTTTTCTTCTGATCCCTTCTGTTTATGGTAGTATTCACTTCTCACTGATTTGATGTTTGTGCTGAATTGTCCTTTCCTGATCCCTCCATCCTGACCTCACCTGCTCATTCACGGTAGTTTTGTGGTTTGGGAATGGTGTTCCCCAGTTTAGTGGGAGCAGGCAGACAGTGCAGTGTCCATACACATCAGATGTGAAAGGTGTCCTGGTAACACACTGAACACCTTGTCCTGAATGAATCTAGACTTTGTTTCTTCTGTTGTTTACACCCTTGAAATTTTTTTCCATCAAGTCTGATCAGTTAGTCTTGTATTGATGTAATCATTTTTGTGCAAATACCCACCATTCAGAATTCTTCCTTTGGTTCCAGTGACATGTTAGTGACCTTGTTTGAGGTGAGGCATGGCAGCATCACCATCTGAACACCAGTGACATGTGCAGCACAGGTGACAGGAATTGTGTGTAGCAAGTTGTTTTCCTTTGCTTGGAGCAAAACAGTTTTCCCTGAGCGTGTTGCTGTGTGTATGTTCTAAAATGTCTGCTTGAAATATCAGTTTTAGGCAAGAAATAGGTAAAAATCTCTGTTCTTATACTGCTGGCAGCTGTTACTCCCAGAAGCAGCACAAGACATGAAGTTTTGTTCAGTGCAGGCCTCAAGGAATGGGTGGGAAAGCTCCTGGCTGGTGTGTGGGCAGGGCAGGAGCTCTGTTGGGATGTGAGGAGCACAGTTCTGGTTCGGACCTGCTGGGTTGGAACAGGGTGAGCCCTGTGCTGACAGCTCTGCCTGGAGCAGCCCGAGCTGAGGTGATGTTCCAGGGCTGCAGGGTGCTCTGGGTGCCTTGGGACTGCAGCTCACGCTCCTGCTGGTCCTGTGAGACAGCCTCTGCCTTCTGGGGGACACCTGGGCAGCTGCAGAGGAACTGGCAAAGGCTTGCTGCACTTCTTGTTCCAACCTTCTGTGTCATCACTTCTGATAAAGCAAACAATCATCATTTAGTAATGCTACTGAATTTATTTTTTTAGGATCTGGTCAACACTGGACTCAGCACTTTCTTCTTTTTCATTGCCTCTGTAGTACTGGCTGCTTTGAACCATAAAACTGGAGCAGAAATTGCTGCTGTGGTAAGAATTTGAACTTGTTTATATCTGACTCTTGTATTAAAATTAACTTCTACTCATTGATTGAATACACCTGTTGCTTTTGCCATCACAATTTACTTCTACTTTCACAATTCGCTATGAGATAGTTCTTATTTTAAGAATGCTAACATCCTTGGAGCTTTGTCTGAAGGCTTGAGGCAAGAACAGCAGAAAAATGACTTGCAGAGAACACTTTACAGTTGAATTTGCCTTTCTCTTTGGTGCCTTACATGATCGTGCTCTATGTTGCAAGCCTATGGAAAAGATAGAGCCAAAAAGAAATTGAAGCTGCTTACACATCATTTGCTTAGTTCTTGCTCAGGACAGATGATTTTTTGTTCTTTGGAGTGAGTGTAGTAGCACTTCAGTGTTTTAAATCTACAACAGTCAGTTCAAACAAATTAATTTTGTGCGTGAGTATTTTCTTTTTAACCTGTTTTTTAAAATCACATGAGTTCTACAGAAGCATAGAGGCTGATGCTCTGGACTTGTCACTTTTTGTGTGCACCCTGAGGAATAAATGAGCTTTGGGATGAAGAGCTGGTTTCTTTACAAGAGGGTCTTGCACTGTGCTGCACTGCAGGATTTAATTGTCATGTTGGTAGTCAGAGAACTCTGTTTTCTGGGATCATTCATCTTAGCCACTTTTGCAGATTCTCTAGTTCATTGAGAAGAAAAACATAATTTCCCAGGCCATGATTATTTGTCAGTGCAAATAATGTAGGAAATGGAACTTCTGAGGACTTTGCTGTGAAACTACTTTCCTTCTTGTTTTTAAAACTTGTCTGTGACAGCTCTTTCTGCTCCTCATAGGTGTTTGGTTTCCTGGCAATGGCAGTGTATGCTGTGAACACGTTTTTAGCAGTTAAAAAGTGGCGGATGAGCAGCAGGCAGCAGAGCAGCCGGCAGAGCAGTGACTACATCCGCGCTCGGACAGAGTCCAGGGAGGTGGTGCATCGCCCCGAGATCCAGCGCCTGGACGCGTGAGAGCCACCCTCAGATGGGACTGAAAGGGAACAAAGCGCTCAGCTCCCTCATGGAATAAGGGTTTTTGCTTTATTTAAGGAGGAAAAGGAGGATCTGAGGGTGGCGGAGGATGCCCAGCCCTGCACGTGTGCAGAGATGCGTTGAGCCAGAAGCTGCTGTCACGGAGGCAGAAAATGTTGGTTGTTCAAAAGGAAGATCGCCTCAAGACCTCCACATAGACATATGCATATATTATATAGCTCATAGAATATATAATGTATGTCTGTTCTAATGTCATTGCTTTGGATTAACTGCACAGCAGTTTCCTACCCTCTCTGAAGATCCACTATTCCTTCACCTGCCCCAGAGACAGAGCAGCCCTGCCCTGGCTGGGTGAGGGAGGAGGGACACCCCCGGGAGCAGATGGAGCACCCAGATGTGCCAAGGAACCGGGGGCACTCAGCAATAACTCAGCCAGCAGGGCCTGTCCATCCCAAACTGTGTCTGTCTGTCCTCCTGCCCTGAGCCTCTGCACGCCTGCCTGGCTGCTGGAGACCCGTGCCGCGTGTTCTCATGGCTGCAGCCTGCTGGGAAAGGCCACTGGCCACTCTGGACTGGGCTGAGGCTGGGCTGTCGCTGCTGGCCACGGCCATGCACTGAGTGTGAGTAGGTGGTTGTCTGCTCGTGGTGGGACACATTGCCGTTTTCATTCCAAAGTAGGAAAATAAATATACTTAGGAGATGGGGTGGAGAAAAGGTGCTTAAGGGGCACAGAATGAAGGGGTTATCATCCTATAGACTTCACCCATGGCTTTCTTTTTCTTTCTTCCTTTTTTTTTTTTTTCTTTTCTTTAAGGTTCAACATTTCTAGAAGTTTGTGCTAGAACTTGCTTTCCCTCTAAGCCCAGGGTAAGCAAGAACTAGCAAAAATTTATGTGCTTTTAAAGTGTTCCTGAGGTTGCAATGTTGTGATTCATGTAAGGTAAATATTCCTTTTTGGAAGAATGGTTGTTCTAAAATTAAACCTTAATTGGTAGTAGGTAAACCTAATTTTTATTTTAACTGGTGTTTCTACAGATTTATTCCCCTTATGTTTCTTCGAAAAATGAATTTAGCTAACTGGAAAATAATATTATGTATTGATTTGTTTAGAAATAGTTTTACTAAGCTGAAGTTTTATTTTTTATTTTCCTTGTACTTCCAGTGAATGAATTACATTTTCTCTACTCAGAACTCAAATTCAGCAGTAATTGGCTAGACAATGTCACAATATTATTAGGAAGATGTCTCTTGATATTTTTCTGTTTCTTTGGTGTTTTTATCTCTGTAGTGCATTATTTGGCATTTGTGTGCCTGTGTGAAGACAGTGTGTGGGAGGAGATCTCTAGAACGGAACTCCTTTGTGGTGTGAGGAAATGAAAATATGTGCAATTAGTGGAACTGTTTGCCATGTATGCCTGACTTTCTGTGTCCTGCTGGAGCTGCACTGCTCAAGGTGAGTGCAGCACCTGGAGCCTTAAGAACAACGGGCAGTGTATTGTGCAGAAGTTACTTAACCACGAAAACCAGGTTACACCAAACAGGAAATGAGGAGAAGTGCCTGGGCTTTTATAATACTGGAGGGAGCTGGGATAGTGAAAGTGTGAACCTAATGCTGCAATATTCAAATTGAGCAGCAGAGAATTATTTTGATGATTGAAAAAAAGGTGACAAAGGTGATGCCTTTTCATTTTCGATGTATTGACATCTACAGTGCATTTCACCTCAGTGACTAAGATGGAGATTAAAATACAGAGTTACTGATGAGATTAAGGAAAATTTGCATTTTCTTAGTGATTGATGGTTTACCAGTTCCTACAGTAACATTCTTCTGTGCTTTATTGGGTGTTATGCCAAAGGGAACACCAGTTAAAAAGAAGATTGAACCAACTCTTGGTGCTGGGTTAGAACAGAGACATTCCACAGAGGGTTGTCTCACCTGGGTGCATTCCCTGAGCAGTACATGGCAGTTCCATGGCCAGTGTGGTAAGAATTAACAATTTGATATTGCCAGAACTGCTGTGACAGCCCTGCTGTTTGCCAGCACTGCCCAGTACTGGCAGAGTTTGCAATGTCAATTATTAAAAGACCTTTTTTTAAAGTAGCACAAGCATACCCAGTCTGGAATTGTAAACTGCCATCAAAGCAGTTTGGATAAAGATTGCAAAAAACCCCAAGCAAACCCAAATCAGACAAAACAAACAAACAAAAAACCCACAAACCCCAAACATCCCACATCAAAATCAAGCCAGACCCACCCACTGAAATACAAAATACAGTTCTCTGGAAGACACATGCTTTTAGAGTGGAGCTGCCATCTGAAATCAGGGAACAGGATGGTGTCACAAGGGAATTCTGTCAGGAATGTGTCCTGTCACTGGCCAGGGCTGAAGGAGCATCCCCAGATCCTCTCCTGTGCTCCCTGAGCTCATTGTGGTTGGGGCAGAGCTCTGGGAGCTCTTGTGCCTCGCCAGGTTTATGAATTTGGTACCTTTCAAGCCCCTACACCTTTCCTGGCCTAGAAAAAGGGTAACTTGGGGTTTTTCTGTAGAGTGAGGTCTCAGCCCCCGTTGAGCTGCAGTGACAGGAGCAGAGTGGGGCAGTCACACCTCCAGTGGGATCCTTGGGCAGTGGTGCTGGAATGGCCCTGGGGCTGCTGCAGGAAGGGTGAGTTTCCTTCAGCTGGGAGTGCCAGTATTTATTACTCACATCATGCCCTGAGCCTAGCACAGCTCTCATGGTGGAATCCAAAAGAGAACAGTAATTTCACTGAACACTAATAAACACTATCTGATTCACTTTGTGAAACAAAAGCAATTGTAAATGTGTCATTTCCTTATTTTTGGGACCAAAGATGATTTTAGTATTGTATAGTATATACTTTCTAAAAGATCTTAAGCACTTACTGCTCTGCAGAGACGTTATTTAGATTATATAGAAGAGAAATAAAGTAGCTGTGAGAGACAACTACATTTGAAATATTAAGATCATTTGATGTATACATGGCTCATTCCCCCTGAGTTACTTTTACACAGTGTATTGGAGAGGTACTTTTTTAAGACTGTTATCTAAACTGCAGTCGCACAATAAAACCCTTAAGGAAGAAAAGAGAGTAGAAAATTTAATTTTTTTTTTTAAACTTGGTTAGAAAAGTGACATTAAATTGCTTCTCTCAGCCAGTTAGCCTTGCTTGTAATTTCTAGCACATAGGGATAATTTCTTTTAGTCCTTAAGGGTGCTGTTTAGCTCCATAAAGGGACTCAAACCCCACTGTAAATAGAACTAAATTAAAGCCAACAGTTAAACTTGGTAGAAACAGGATGCTTGAAACAATAACAATTTGGATGAGTCCCCTTTGGTCAAAGAGAGCCCTTAGACATGGAATATGTGTGTATTTCTGGGTGTAGAAATGACTAAATCCTGCAGCCTGTGCACAGACATCTCAATGTTAAGCAGTAAGCTCTGACTGGAGCAGCAGCATGGGAACTGTTACTCAGTGCTGGAGGAGCCTGTTTGCCTCTCCCTGCTCAGGTTTGTCAGCCTCATCTGAGGTTTGTGCCACATCCTTGTGCTGTGCAAACAGCCCCAGCAGAGCTCCTAAAGCCACAGAGGAGCTCACAACCATGTCTGAATAAAGCCAATTCCTCCTTCCTCTCCACCTTTTCCTTTTATTTGGAATATTCATGCCTCATGGATCAAATGCTTTAAGTCTTGCTAAGCCTTGTTTGTTGGTTTGTGTAACATTTGCTGCAGTGCCAGGAACATCAGAATGTCCAACATCCCTTCACTTCAGCTGTGGTGCTCTTCCCTTTCCTGATGGCTCAGGTGGTTGGGCTGGGTGTTCTTTGCCATGGTACTGGGGAAAGCTGGTGCTGATGTGAGATTCCTGGTAGGAGCTTGGGAGGGGTAGAGAGTGATCTCCCTGTGCCTTCTGAGAGTCAGGCACTGGCTCCAGAGATGAGATTTCAGTCTGTGGTGCTCACTGAATTCAGGAGCACAGCATCAGCAGAGATCTGTGCCTTGGTAGCAGCTCCTCATCTTTCAGTTATAAGGTGTCTTTTACATGGGATTTCAATAAAGGAGCAGTGTGTGCTGCTCCTTCAGTGGCTTTGTCACATGTGGTGACAAAAACTTCCTAGTGTGTGTTTGTCACTCTGGTCTCATGGCACGCTCTGGTGTTTTTTCACCTCTCTGTATTTCACTGCTGCTTCTAGAAAGAGGAGGGAAAGGTTCCCACTCTTCCCTAAAGGCAGGAGTTTATTTTCCCCCCTGTGAATTATTCTGTCCCATGTGCTGTTTGTCCCCTCCCACCAGGGCAGAAGCAGTGTCTCACAAAGTGCTGTGGACACAGCAGCAGAGTGGATCTGCTGCAGGCTGCACTGCACTGTTCTGGGTTGGTTAACCACCAGCTTTTCATGAGCTTTAAGGTCCCTAAATGAATTTAGTATTTGTCACTTCTCTGCTATTTTGGGGGTGTGCAGGCACAGCAGATGCTTACCTAATCTGTGGCTTTATTAATGCAATCCTTTTTTCCTCCCTCTTCCTTAGGCCTCTTTCTGTATCTGTTATTTTCTTGTCTCATGTCAACTTTGTAATCATTTCTACTTGTTTTCTTCCATGAGGAGAAAAAACTCATCAAAAATCTAAAATAAGCAAGAATAGTGGTTTTAGGGCATAAATAAAAAATGAAAACAACCTTAATAGCAGTTCAGATAGTGTAGGAAATAATATCCTCTCTCCTACTCAGTTGGGATACTGAACAGCTTTGTCCATGGAGGAGCATGAAGAACAGTTCTTGTCCTGAAAACTCTGGAGCCAAAAATCTTCAGCAGGCATTCAGGATAATAAAAAAAGCACAGTCTGAGAAGGAGCTCGAGATGTGAGGACACTTGACAGTCCAGTGCTTTCAAACTGAGACATGAACAGTAAGAACTCACAGCAGCCACAGCAGTCATGGTGATTTCAGAGGGGCTGGGAAGGGGCTGGGATTGTCCAGGCTCAGCTTCCAGAGGGTCCAGACAGGGATCCAGGGTGGTCCCTGCTCAGTCCCACGGGAAGCAGTAAAGCCAACATCTGGCACATCTGAAAATCAGGCACTTGGCTCGTGTTATTTGTAGCATGAAATAATGGATTGTTCGTTGTCTGGAGGGCCAGCAAAGCTCAGGATTACTGTGCAGATATAGGTATCCTGTACATGAGTTTTAGTGGCAACAAAAGCATTTTAAAATTATCCTGAAATTAGTACAAAAATGCACAGAATGTGTGAAAATACTTTGCAAAAATTATGCCCTGTTCCTCTCTTTATTTTGACAGAGGGAGTTGTTTAAAATTAGTTTATACAAATACTCAGTAAATATCTGAATGACATTTTAGAGGATTTTCCTGGTATATTATTTTCCCTGTCAGCCACTTGGCCACCTTGATAGATCTGCTTGACCAAGTCGGAGTGGTGCTGTCCAACCTGAAAGGGTTCCCTTGTTTTGTGGTGGTTTTCTTTTTTTTCTTTTTTTTTCTTTTTTTTTAATTTTAAAAATCTGTCTATAATTTAACCATTCGTATGCTAAAAATAATCTTTAAAAATCTGCTTACACTGTGATTTCTAGTAGCCTTTAATTTAGAGTATACAACACAATCTAATTTTCTTTTGGGATATGCAGCTTTCAGAAGTGTTCTTATATATGCCCAGAAATGAAAGTTGTCTATTTATCATAGGAATGTGATTAGATAAAGTAACCTATCCAGAATCCCAGCGCAGCTCTTTCATATGTGCTGGATGGACTAGTTAGTGAAATTGCCTTTTAACCTCTATGGTTAATAAATATTTTTTTATAACTAGCCACAGATATTCCTTTTTAAATTATACTTGGCAAACAGAAGATATTTAATTTTATAGACAATATACATAGTTACCTTGATTGACATATTTATAACATAGCTTTGTGTTTACTATGAAGGTTTTATCTGTATCCCGTGGACTTCATGGGTAAAACTTTAAAAAGTCAGTTAGGATTTATGGAAGGATATGGGAACTTTCTTCATGGCTTTAGAATGAGAACATAGGAGCATTTAACAGGCAATAGACAGATTGTTTTACAGAGTGTCTGGGGGGGTTCTTATTTTTTGATTGGGGCTGGTCCCTGCAACTATTTTAATAACATCTGGATGTGAGTAACAGAATGGAATATGAGCATCTGCCTCTTCTGACTCTCACAGGCTATTGTCTAGAGCACAGGAAATTTCAGGGTATTGTATTGTTTTGCTTCGGACAAATGTCTCAATAGACATATTTAATTAAAACCTTCATGTGTCTGAAAGAAAACATCCTCTCTTAACTATGCTGATTTATCAATTTTGGTACCCTTTTAATCCCAAAAGTAGTGTTGTCTGAATATTTTTAGTGATGTTCCAGCTGTCCTGATGTCTGCAGGTTAAAGTGGTCCTGGCTAGCAACGTTTTATTACAATTGCTACCTTCATTTTTCTACTGTTTCTACTTTACTCTTGAATGTTTACCAGTTTCTATTGTCACATCTTGTGGAGAGAGAGTGTCTTAGCACTACAGCTCATCCAGCTTTAACTCATACATGACAGTTCTGGAGTAAGAAAATATTTTGTGTTATATATTGTGGCCAATTTATTGCATTTTAAAATTACTTCTATACTTAAGACACAACATTTATTACATAATAGGACCAATGACTTAGCTAATCATTATATCTGTCTAGACTTACTCTCTTTTGTGTTAGTGTCATTTTGAAACTATTTGTATATGTTGAAGTTTGTAAGGGTTCAGGAACCCACAATAAAATAGTAAAGTATGTATTTATTTCTCATTATAATGCTCAAATTTGATTTGGAAGTTGACACTTTGTATGTCTTTTCACAGAACTGTAAACAAATACCCAAAAACTGCTTCACCTAGGGTGCCTTCCATGTGTGGTACAAACACTTGTCATTCACAGGAATAGAGATGTAAATGTATGAATCCAGTAAACACTGTTTTTGGTAATGTGAGTCACTAACGCAGCTCTGGCCTCGTTGTGCTTTGTTCCCACCAACAGCAGGTTTATGTTTGCTGCAGTCACTGCCTTCCCTCCCTGTGTGCACTAAATCTGACCCCTGGGGAATCACAGGTTGTGTCTCCTTTGCTCTGCCCTCAGCTGCCCCCTGAGCACGTTTCTGGTGCTCCAGATGCCCTTCCTTGGGCCTTGTGGAGGGATGCTCAGTGTGGGGTGTCTGTATCCTCAGGGCTGACTCTAGACAGACTCTGCAGCCCAATCCAAACATTCCAATTCCAGCTCATAATCTATGATTTATAGCTTCTGAGGAGGGAGTATCCAGGCCTGACCAAAAGACTATCCCTCTGGGTTACAGGTACTGTATTGACAGGTTTGTAATTGCAGACAGCTCAGAGGTATTACGGAAACACCAGGTTAGAATTATATTCAGGCTGAGCAAAGGGGATGCAATTTTCCTTTTATCCTGAGCACAACTCTGCTGTGCAATACCCTTGGTACTTTGCTTTTGGAGCAAAACCTGCAATATTCTGTCCTGGAGACCCCTGGGTGCATCCTCTGTGTGGTGTGAGGGCAGCACCTGGGTGTTGTCCTGCCCTGGGTGGTGCCCCCTCTCCCCAGGGGCCGTAGGCCAGGGCTCCCCTGGGCACCAGATCCTGCTGCAGCACTGCAGATTTTCAGCAGGCAGCACATTCCCCCGGAGACAGTTCACAGCCCTGGAGGATTTCCCATTGTTTTGCTGAGCCCTGAGCCCAGTGCTGCAGCAGCTGCTCCAAGGTGGTGCCTCCAGCTGGGAGCACCTTCCTGCTGGAACTCACTGCTGGCAGAGCAGCAGCTGCCAGCTCTGGGTGGGAAAGGTGTCCTGGGAATGCTTGACCAAGCTCAAAGACAAGGTACTCTACAAGAAAACACAGCCTCCAGCTTGTTTCTATACCATCTTTCAGCTGTTGAGTTCTTTCTCTGGTGTCTGTGCTAATCAAAAGACACAAGCTGAAGAATTGTCAAGTCTTGCAATACACAAAGCAGTGTACACAAACCAAGCAGTCTTGATTTTAAAACCCATGCCGTTGCATAACTTAAATGGTGTATTTATCAGTTTTAAATGTCATTTTGCTTTTCCAGTCTTTTGTATATGGGCACAATACTTTTTGTAAATTTTTTTAAATTTAGTTGTCTTTTTGTCTTTTCTTTCTGGTATTGGAGGATTTGAGCTCTCTGGGTTTTCACGGTACTCTTCTGATCATTCTTCATAGTGGTAAAAGTCTGTATTTTTGTATGTAGGAGAAATGGTAGTTTTCTAACACTTAGCCCAATCAATATAGTACGGAATCATTTGTGAAGGACTTCCTGTTTAATAAATGGACATATTAAAGTACTAAAACAGTGTCTTCATCTGTAAACATGGCCTGGGCTGGGCTGGGCTGGGGTAATTTTCTTCCCAGTGGCTGGTGTGGGGCTGTTTTGGATGTGTGTTGATAATTCAGAGATGTTTTTGTTACTGCTGAGCTCACCCAGAGCCAAGGGCTTTCCTGCTCCTTGCGCTGCCGTGCTGGGGAGGGGCTGGGGGTGCTTGAGAGGTTGGAAGGAGACACAGCCAGAAGAGATGACCCCAACTGACCACAGGGGTATCCCACACCTTATGGCATCAGTGTATGAAGGGGAGAAGGAGGAAGGGGGCATGTTTGGAGTGATGGTGTTTGTCTTCCCAAGTCACCGTTCCAGGGGATGTGGCCCTGCTCCTCTGGAGGTGCTGAACACCTGCCTGCCCATGGGAATTAATTCCTTGTTTTGTTTTGCTTGTGCCCACAGCTTTTGCTTTCCCTATTAAATTGTCTTTATGTCAATGCAAGAGTTTTCTCACTTTTCCCCTCCCCATTCTCTGCCTGGTGGGAGGACAATGAGCCCTGTGAGGGGCTTGGGGCTGCTGGGGTGAAACCACCCAAGAGGCAGCAGAAGCCTTCAGAGCAGCACTGAGGGGGTTCCTGGGTTCATAACCTAGCCAGGCAGCTGCAAAATGCACTTTTTGTGTGGGACAGCATGGGGGTTAAACACCCACCACAGCAGCCCTGGGACACTCCTGGGTGCAGGAGTTAACGGGAAACCACAGGAGAGGCCTTGGAGAGAAGGCAGTGGAGCAGAGACAATGTGGAACTGCTCTGCTGCTCACGTGCTTGTGCTGGAATTGCTCTTGGAGTGGTTCTGGTGTGCTGCTATGGGCTGCAGTGCTCCATCCTGGGGTCTGCAGCTGCCCATTTGGGACTGGAAAGGGATTTGGGGGCTGAAATGCCCCAGGGAGTGGGGTAATGCTCTGCTGCCTCATGGGCTAGGGTGGCAGGTGATGCTGGGGGGATTTTTGGTTTCCAGGTGCTTTGGGCACGAGGTGGAAGCACTGAGTCAATCCAGGTGAGAACTGTGGGAAGGCACGAGGGATGGGTGAGTTTGTAAAGAGATTTGGGAATGTGGGTGCTGCACTGAGAACGCTGGGGAGGGGGGCACAGGTGGTGGCACAAGGGAAGGATTGTGTCCCTCCTCTGAGGGAGTCAGAGGCTCTTACAAGGGGCCAGTTCATTTTGCCTATGTGGGGCTGTCAAGCAGCACTGTGACATTACCTAAGGTGGTATCTGTGGTGCTCCTGGATCAGGAAAAGCTTCATCAGCTGTCAAATTAAAATAAAAAATAAAATTATTTTGTCTAACTGGATCTTCCTTCAGTCTCCTGGGAAGACTGTAATTAATTTATTCATGGATCAGGCTTACATAATGTAATGGGCTGTGTCCAAAATCCCTAAAAGAAAAGGACAAGTATTTCCTGGTGAAAATTAATGTTGGAATCAGTATTTTCCTCTTCACAGAAATAGATTTAAAATTTGACTTACTTTAAAAAACAACCAAAACCAACCAACAAAACCCCACAAAAGCAATAGCAACAAAAAAAAACAAGCCAAAACAAATCCAACTAACCAACTAACCAACCTAAAAAAACCCAAAATCCCTAACAACCCCAAACAAAAAACTCCACCCAAACTCCTCCTCTCCAAAGTCCCAAACAAAACCACACTTAATTTTTCTGAGTAGCACTGTTTTACTTTCTGACCTGGAAGCTTTACAAAACGCTGAACACTGAATTATTCTAGCAGAGGAGTGTCCTAGGGTGACTATCTGTGTCGCAGTGTGGATTTTTTGATGCACTCCTGTTTATTTATTCCTGACCTTTTAAAGATCCTGACTTTTAAGCCAATACTCCAAGCAAAAAGCTGTCTCAAGTATCTTTGTAACAAGATTCACATTCTCAGTGCTTATCTACATTTCTTCTGCTTCCTTGTTCCATCCTCTCTGAGGATTAAAGGATGGCCAGGTGGGGCTGCTGTGCATGTGCTGCCACATGTGGCATTTGCCCTTCAAAGGCAGTTTGTATCCTGGTGCACATCTGGAGTGGAGCCACACAATATTATTTCTGATCAGAACTGTGCCCAGTGAACATCCTGAGCAGAAGGACAACGAGTGGAACCAGGTGCTCACTGAGCAGAGCATCCAGTTATGTTCTGCTTTTCAGCACACCAGGATGTTCTCCACCACCACAGCAGCTGAGATGGCTGCTCTTCCTTGATGTCCTGGAAGTGACTCTGTCAGATGGAAAGTGAAGAGGAACTTCAAACAGTATCAAGTGAAAAGCACAGTTAGGTAGAATAATGGACAGTGTTCAAGCATACAGCCTTTTACTTCAGTCAGAATCTAAAAAAGCTACTTGGAAAGGTATTTGAATTCCTTGGAAAGGTCTTTTGAATTCCTTAGCGTCACCTGTCCAAAAATCCCTGCACAAGTCTGAACAAGTCCACAGATAAATGTAAAAGCCTGGTAGGAGGGAGGGAGCCCTTCAGGCAGGTGAGAGCTGTGAACTCACCTGAGGTGCCACTTTCCCTTCCTGTCAGTGGCTTTGAGGTCATGGAACTTCTGGCATTGTTTCTACACAGATTTGTCTATGCTTGGGGTTGGAAACTCGTTGTAAGGCAGGTGCAGGAACTCCGGATGGCAGTGGCTGTGCTGGAGCTGCAGTGAGGGCAGGGACTGGGCTCTGGGGGCTTTGGAAACTGCTCCTCCACAGGACACAAGTGATTGGGATTGGGAAGAGGTGTCTGATGAGGCCACTGAAATCAGCACTTAATTAAGGGCTCCATACTGCAGGTGGGGTGTTGTGTTTGTCTCCTGAAACCTGAATTGCAGAGAAACGAGGGCTCCCAGCACCCTTTTGATGTTGTCAGTTGAGGAAAAAAACCAAAAAACCCAAAAAGCCAAGCTGACTTTTCTTCCACGTGCCCCAGACCCTGAGCTTGGTGCAGTATTTGTGGCAAAATACGGGCAGATGACTGAGTCAGCCCCCTCCACCCCAATCTAAACTGGCTTTGAAGTAATTATTTTAAATCTAATTTTCTAAAATACAGAACCGTGTTTTCTTTCAGTCATGGGAACCGATCTTTTTAAATAAAAGGCTGGGATCTTACAGAAGTGCTTGACCCTGGGAGCAAACTGCTTTGAATAATCAGTCATCAAATACACCAGTAAGGAAATTCTCTGGGCAGGCACCTCACTGCAAGCTGCTAAAGCAGTCCTGAAGCAACTACTGAAGTTTGTTTGGTGCCTGTTTACTTTAATCCAAATGACCAGAAAACCTCAGTATATTTTGGGTGTGTGAAGGATGAACCCAAAGGGAACTTTGTTGTTTACAGGGTTATTGGCCAAGAGAGAACACTGAATCCCCAATGTCTACTCAATATTTAGAACTATTCTTGGTTAAATTTTTTCATCTCATGCCCAAAGGAAGAGGTTTGTCCTGTGGCTGGTCCCCAGGTCTGGCTCTGAGCTGTGCCCTCTCCTCAGCACAGACAGATTTAGGATTCCTTAAGTCATTGTCCCTTGGACAGAGGCGAAGCAGCAAAATCAGGTCTCCAAGTAAGTAAAAACACCCAACACTTCTATTAAAGGAGGTTTAATCCAGCATGGTTTCTAAATATTAACCATGTCTCTAGCTGTGACATGCAGTACATTTTTTATTAAAAAAAGAGTAAGAGAGAAATACAAAACAAGTATAAAAATGAGCCCAGGTCCCCTGAACATCACAGTGTCTGCCAGTAAAATACGACAAGAGAAGGGAAAGAAACACAGGATTTCATACAGGAAAAGGCCCAAAGAGATCTTTCACATAAATCAAAGATTATCTGTCACATTTAGAAGCAACCACTTGTTTCGCATTCACTCTGTCAGTGGTCAGGCAGCAGGAGATGTAGGGGCTGCCTGCTGGACAACTCTGAGCCTGACCAGCATCCCCTGACCCCTGCCAGCTCCCCTGTCCTGCTGGCAGCTGCCACAGGGAACTGGAACCCAGGTGCTGATTTTATTCCAAAGGAAATCTGCCTTTATTATTTTATCCCTGTTTTTCACTTACTCTGTTACTACCATCTGCTCTCATTTTAATCACACCTGTTCTGGTATGGTATTCATTTTTAAAAAATCCATACAGGTTTCATTGCCACAGACCTGTCTGATGCCATCTGTGAGGAACGTGCCATGCTCTTCCCATGCATTCCCAAGTGTTCATAAAAGGACACAAATATTCCAAGGTAGGTTGTGCGACCTGTGAAAACAGCTTGAAAATACAGAGGGCTTTTTCCCTGGAATACAACACCGTAAGATAAATCATATCATTCCAGGGGCAAAAAATCAACCCAACCCACCCCACCCACCAACAACTGAAGAAAGGGGACTGGGGAGATGAATGAATTGCAGACATTCTGTAGTTTGGGGTTGGTTTCTTGGCCTTTTCACAGTGGACAGGAGGCACTGCCTTCCTGGAGCCTGGGTGCCCTCAGTGTGGCAGCACCAGTGGCCTTAGCACAGAGCACGACATCAGGCACTGGTGCCTGGGGCACAAACACCTGCAGGCTTTGCCAGGCAGGTCCTGCTGGGAGGTATTTGCCAAGCCTGCCTTCCCTGGCTGTGCAAACACTCATAGGGGCTACCACAAAAACAGGACAGGGCTGCCCAGAGCTGCCTCACCTGTTCTACCCCATCCTGTGGTGAAATTGCAGCAGAGGGGATGTGACTCCATCCAAGCAGCTTAAAACAAGGGATACTGAATGTTTGATGAGCCAGCTGCCCTGCAGCACCATTATACTTTGAGGTGTGCTCTTGCTGCAGATTTCCAGTTGTCACTTTTCCTTGTCACAGACAGACAGGAGATATAAAGGTATTGAAACCAACGTGTTAACTGTATCCATGCCTTCAGTTCTTGGGAGTATTGAGACTTTGTATAAAGAAATACTGTTAGTTAATCAAGAAACATACAGAGGTGTCCAAACCTCTCTTCTTTGGCACATCAAGAAGTATAAAATCTCAAAGTGTTAAAGGTTTGGAATTATGGAAGCATGTTAAAAGCTGTAAAAGTTAAAAATGCTGTTCCCATTTTCTCATGGATGGGCTGAGTGGGGAGGGGCAACACAGAATTGAGCAGTATTGTTTGGACAGATCTACTGTAGGATCTGTAGTTGCCAAGGAGTGTTTAATGGCACTGGGAATAGTCTCCTTTTCCACATCACTGCCCTGTCTGTGCTCTGGTGATTCCATAAACAGTAAAGTGGAAAGGGGCTGAAATGAGGGGACATTTCAATTGGCAGTGCATTCAGCAAAGAGGAAAGTGCTTGATCATCTTCCCTTCATGCTTGGTTGGTGTTTGGCTCTTCAGTCTGAGTCAGAGTCGGAGTCCTCATCTGAGGGGTGAAACAAGGAACAAAAGTGAAAATGCAAACTGGAAATTCCCCCCCAGCTGTGGCTCTGGCTGGGAGAGAGAGGCTGCTCTGGCAGGGTATGCTTCAAAGGACACAGAGGGGTTGGGAACAAACACTTCTGTGAAATGACAGATCTTGCTGAGGTGATGGGACCTGAAATGGTGTTTGAAGGAGCTGGGAGATGCTGCTGAGAAGCCCTGGTGGCATCCTTGCTGGTCTGGGCACTGCTATGTGCTCTGCAGCTCTACACTGAGAGCCAGAAGCTCTGAGATGCTGAGAAATCCCACCAGGCCCACAGAGCTCCATCCTTCCGGCCTCAGCACTTGAGAGCCCCCGTGTGAACCCAAGTTTGGGCTGCAGGGCTGAGCCCTCCCTGTGTGGCCACAAATACCAACACGAAGCTCTGTGACTGCACTTCTGTGAGTTTATGTATTTGTGTCTCCATCTCCAGGGGAATTAGATCTAATCTGTATCCTAATTCTGCACCCTTGCCACCTGATCATCTTCTGAGGGCAGTTCAGTCTTTAGCTTTTACAGTCTATTTCCTGTTCCTGTAATTCTTTTTTCCTTTGTCTCTTTTCAGCCTAAAGCTTGAAGAACACTTAACAGTCTACTAAAATCCCCAGAAGAGACTGTCAGTGCTGCTGTTCACCTCCTAGGATTCTATACACACCTTGGGTGTTTGGTTTTGTGGGGATTTTAGATAGGGTGTTTTGGGGGGACTTGGGATATATTTTTGTTTGTTTTTAAGTGTGGAGCAGTCTTTTTAATCCACGTGGGTGCAATAAGGAGTCACAGGGACATCATGCCTGATTTGGGCTCCTGGAAACTGCAAAACAACTACCCCTGTCCTGACTTGAACTGGCTTTGAACACCCAACACCTTCTTTTTATCTTTTTCTAAGTGGATCTGTCTGGTCTGAAGTAGACTGTAATAGAAAAAAATTGATAACAACCTTGTTAATTTTATGCTGTTTGACCCTTGGATTTCAAGGCCATTTCCCCACATATGGTCAAAGATCATAAGAGGCAATCATGATAAAGAAGTGATAAAGAGAAAAGCACTATCTGTACATAAAAGGCTGTGGATTAATGGATGTTAATTTTAAGTTACCAAAAAAAAAAGGTAGAAGTTTACTTGTTTTTACAGCAAGACATTTTAATAGAAAAGAAAATCTGTGCTGCATGGTGATTTCTATAATTAGATTTGGGGCTTTTCAAAGTTAGATGTGCAACTGAGAAACTTCACATTCCTGGCTTACAGGTTATCTTCATAAATCACTGGAATTCCATTTGCAGCTTCCTAACTGAGCAGAGCTGTGGCAGACAAACCCAAGAATAGAAACTGCTCTTACTGAGCAAGAGATCTTGCTCCCTGCAAGGGGTGAAATGGAGAGGGAAATCCCACACTGCAGCTCACGTGACAAGCAGGGAATTTTACCCACCTTCTGTTTTGTGCCCCTCGGGGGAATCGGAGCTGCCTTGCTTGAGGAAAGTGATCAGGTCATTGAAGGTTATATAGAAATCAATGGCAAACACGATAGTGGCTGCAAACCCAAACACCTGAAAGGGCAAAATAACGCTCTCCTTAACAACAGATCCCGTTTGTCAGGGACAAACCAAACCCAACCACACCCACACAGGAAAACCTCCATGGTTTTTTGGCCTCTACCTTTCCAAAAAGACAGGGAAGGGAAATGATTTGTGACACATTGGTATCAAGTGAATTAAGCTGCTTTGGGAGCCTGAGAAGTGACAAGGTGTGTCTTTATCCCTCCCCAGGCTGCAGCCCTCTCGGGCTCTGAGCACGTTCTGGGCATCAGCACCTCCTGCTCATTCACTGTCCCAGGGCACCTCTGCAAGAAATCACCTCCATTTCTTGCTAAATAATTTTCTACTTGTTTGCAAGGAGATGTGTCTATTGCTGAGTGAACTAGACAGATGAAAATGGTTCTGTAATTCCCTCTCCAGTGTCAGAGCAGCACAGTTGTGCCAAACTGGGTGCTGGTCTGGGAGTCTGGCCTGAACACACTCCATTGCTCCCTGGCTCACTGCAGGGACAAAGATTAAACAAGATTTGGGTTTGTATTGTGGGATGGTTTGGGAAGGGCTGCTGGCCGACATCACTGGGCACTGTTCTTCCCAAGCTTAAAAAATTGTTATGCAAATTTTATTTATGTTGCATACATTATTGATGCTTAGAGTCAAGTTGCAGATGCAGGGGCTGTATTGTATTTCTGACCACAAAATGCTGATGGGTGAAGGCTCTCTCCTGGGTAGTCCTTGTACTGGAGGGTAAAATGACACTGCTCTTGTTTCAACTCATACAAGTAAAATTAAGTCGGAGAAGCAGGAGGTTGAAATTACTTAATTTAGATTTGCCTTAGCAGTTACACATTTGAGTTCTTTTTTTTTATCATCATCATAATTATTATTATTATTCCCTCCATTCAAGGATCTTGACACTCCTTGCAGGAGCAGCTAGTAAAATTAAAAAGCAGAATAAGTGCCTTCCCTAAGGGTACAGTTAACACTGAGCAGCTCTGTTAGGGTGAAAAAACTATTCATTGGTTCAAGATATGTTTTTCTGAATAACCAACCATTTCTTCTTTGCTTTAGGCAAATTAATTCTCAGTTAATTAAAGAAACTTCTATGACTTGCAGTAGGGTCATATTTGAACTGTTTCTTAAGTACATCCATGTACTTAAGTGTACTCAGCTCCCCACAGCACTTAGGTGGAAATGCCTATTCATGCCTACTCACCCCTGCTGCTTTAGATGCTCCATCGTTGTATTTTGAGACAGCAGCAATTGAAATGGCAAAGTAAATAATGGCAGCGGTGACACAGCGCAAGAAATCCTGTGGAAGAAGCAACACTGCATTCTCAGACTGGTCAAGGATTTCCTCTAGAAACCATTTTGAAAACGAGCACTGAGCCCCTCTGTTGTTGCATCAGTGGCCTTGCTGGTGTGTGACCACAGCCTGGTTTGCTGTAGAGTAGAAACTGCTCATCTGTGAAATATTTCTAAATAAGAGAAGACCTGAACATTTGGCATAAACTCCTGCTCTTAAAGATGCTGGGATAAATCCTGCTTCTACCCTGCCTGTGTTAGGCAGACCTTCCTTCAGCCTGGGAAGGGCTGTGTGGGGCGTTTGCCTTGGAGCACAGCAAGGGCTTTAATGGAAAAATAGTTTGAAATGCCTTAAAACCCTCATGTTTGAGCAGAACTGCAGCACCAGAGGCTCAGGAGGTCCCAGCTCCCGTGGGAACGGGTGCCTGTCTCTCTGTGGATGCAGGGCTGTGTGGTGATCAACAGGAACACCTGTCTGTGCAACTCCTCATTCAGGAACCAAACACTTGGTTTAGTGTTGGAATGATTTGTACTCCTTATGTCCTCTGCCAGCTCCACCAGCCTGCCCCAGGAGCACGTGCCTGGTGTGATCCCTGGGCTATGTCCTGCTGAGCTGTGCCCTGTCACACCAGCAGGAACGTCTCTGCAGTGAGTTTAAACACAGAGCTGTGTCCCAGGGCACATGGAAATCACAAGGGATGCAATAATGGTACCTCACCCATTGGCTGAGGTTCACAATTAGCTCTTCTGCCTTTCCAGAACAGATAGAGGAGTAAGAACCTGTCTCAAAGCACAAATCCTGCAAGAAACCTGACTCCTCTGAAGTCAGGACAAGGTCAGTTATCTACATTCTGTGCCTGCAGTTTGTTATAGTAATGGCCACAATAAACACACAAGTGCCTTTTTTGTCTTCGTTCTGGAACCAGATGCATGTAGAAAATGGGAAAATGATGGAACTGAGATTACCCGCTGAGAGCTGTGCATGGCTGTAGCCAAAGTCACTGGTACTGTTTTATCTACCAGTGGCCTTGCTAAAGTTATTTTTATACACTGAGTGCTCTAATTCAAACCTGAGTGCAATGAACTCCTGATGGTACCAAAAGAGAATCCAGATTGATAAGATCAGTGGGGTTTTTTACAGTATTTGTACTGCCAGGCAGCTGCTCCCTTTGCAGTGATATTTTAGACTGCAGGGACATCCAGTGGCCAGGGCTCCCCTGCAGCCCCAGCACTGCCCCAGCAGCCACTGGGCTCCTGTGTGGGCATGAACTGGCCAGAGTTGCTCCTTCCCAGAGCAGCTCAGTTTGTCTGTGGGTGTAACTCTACCCGAGAATTTAATCACAGCCTGATCAAGTCTGCCCATTATCAACAACACACCTGTTTCCTCCTCTGCAAGGGTGGCAATAAGGAGCCCCCAGCAGTCAGACTTGGGCTGATGCTGGCCCTAAGCATCTGGAATTGGGCATACATTCTGTGCTTTGATAAAGCCATGCTTTGTGTCAGCATCCAAAAAGCTGCAGTGCAGAGCAGAGCATAGTTTAGAGTGCTCTGGGACCTTCTGAACCAGAGGCAGCATGGACAAGTTTCTAGCACGGCAGTGAAGCTGTTACAGACACCCTGAACTCCTGCCCAGCCCCGTTCACTCCCCTCACACCTCACAATTAAATCTGAAGGTTTCTGTTGCACTTCTCACTTACCGCCAAAGGCCAGTGGACTCCTTTAAACTTCTCATTAAGCTTGGAGGCGTAGGCAAAAAAAAGAAACAGTGCCAGCAGAAACTCTAGGAGTGGTGCCATCATGAAAGAAGCTGCTAGAGATGCAATATAGCAGATAAAGATGATAAATGACAGCACCTAAAGTAAAGGGAAAACTTGTAGTTATTTGCATGGAATAGCAGAGCTGTAGGCAGCTGAGCAGCTTTGAAGTGTTATTTTCCCTGTATATTTCTGTCAGTGCTGCTGCTGCTGGCATAGCTTTAGCATCCTGCTTTTTTATTTTTCATTGGGCCAAATGATTTTTCTTGTTCAGTACTGAATAAATCTGAAATAATGGTGTTTATTTCCATGTGTGTGAAATTGTTTCTCCAGAGTACTGGGTGGATTTGCACCTCTTGAAGTCAGTAATTTGCTCTGGATTTTAAACAGCTCTGACAACATAATTCTGAAAATAGAGTGGGGTGTTGCCAAGCAAGCAGAGCTCTAAGCTTTCAGCTGTGATAGCTCTCATTTGAAACCCAAATCAGTGCTCAGACAGCCTGAAGTAACTCAGCATTTACAATCTTGGAGTTTGAAGAATAAAGTCTGCTGATGATGGATAGAAAAGGGCCAAGAATTATTTGTTCTGTTACTTCTGGTAGTGTCTGGTTCCAGTTTTCCAGTATGGCAGTTGCTTTAGAAAGTAATAGGACAGATAACTCCCATAGATTTGTTTTATCTCCATAATGTTTCCTAAGTCTACTAAATAATAAAAAATGGCATTTTTTTCCCACTCAATGGAAATAGCTTTAGAATATGTTACAAAATACAAAGTTTCACAACAGGAAAACAACTGAAGAAAATGCATTTTCACCTAAACCAGGCAGTACCAGAGTGCTGTTGTACGCTCCTGGACTGTGTTTGTAAAAGTGGAAGGTATGGGAGCCATGGAGAATCTCAACACCATTTTCAGTTGCTGTACTGGGGGTTGGCCACCTCCAAAAATCCTCCTGTTCTACTGCCTTGCATGGGAGCTGCAAATCAAATTAGCTTGAAGTAAAAGAAGTAGTCAGGATGCTGAATTACACGCTATTATGAGCCAGTTTACACCTGGGCTGCTCTGTCCAGCCTTTCCTCCTGGAGACAAATCTCTGCCTTCCCAAAGCTCATGGATACTTTTGGTCAGCACAGACAGAGCATTAGATTACAAAGATTTTTTTGACTTCTAATTCCTAACCAGGACACTGACATTCCCACTCACACAGAACTGAAAATAAATGGATTATTTTCCCCCAGAGGGCACATCTAAAGGCAGATGCAGCTTCCTGCAAAGATAATCAATGCATTTGCCTTGCTAAATTTCAGCTCTGTGGATTTGTTTGCTGCTACCATCGGTTCCTGGGGACCACCTGTACTCAGAAAAAATCATCAATATACTTGAGTGATAAGGCTCCTATAATTATTAATTGGTTATTATTCCTATGAGAAGTCAGTCAAACCTCAAATACATGTATCAAAAAACCTTTTACATTTAGGGGACAACTAAGCAACTCAATCCCACTGAAATAATTTCTTGGTGTAATTACTTACCAAGCCTTTATTCTCAGCCTGTGTTTTGGGGAAAGCAGTCAGTGCCTGAGGAGGATGCTAACAGCTGGAGTAAACTGTTTGCATCCATTAGGACTGGCTAGTGAGGTTAGAGAGGATGTGACATTTTTAGTAAGAGACTGTATTTGTCTTAAAGGTCTATGCATTGTTCTTGTTCCACTGGGTTCTAAGAAACTGAGCTGGGATAGTTTATAGAGCCCACTTCTGCATGGGCCTTCTAGCTGGTGGTATCTGCTCCATTTGTTTGTATTTACACCATTCTGATTTGTTTACTGCTCACAGAGCCTCTCTGCAAGTTTTTCTCGTTTTCATATATTGGAAGGAGTTCATTCCCTGTATCTCATCCTTAGCATGGTGTTTTCTTTCTATGAGCTGAAAGTGCTAAGAACTCTTGGAAGGGAAGTGGATTTATCAGAGCTTGACAACTCATAAGAGGAGAGACGACTTCCTTCTTCCTATCACAGCACCTATTCCCTTCCTACCCCAAAGAATAAAGACTGCACTTGCTTTGTGGATCCACTTCACATGCATTTCTGGAACATAAAGACACATTAGAAACATTTAGACACAGTTCAATGTCTTCTTGGATTAAAAAGAATCACCATCTATACAGGACATTTTCTTTCTGTTCTGGTGTTGAAAAAATATCTTCCTTTTTGTGGCTAAAGACGGGTGTGTGATGGCTGAGCTGCAGGGGTGACCAGCAGCAGGGAGATGGGTTCAGGGCAGGTCCCACTGACCACAACCCTTCCAATGGCAGATCCTTAGACTTGAAGTAAACCTAGTGATCTCTTAGGAAAGGATTAAATGCAGTGTTAAATAATAGATCCTACTGGAGCAGCGAGGGGAGGCAGAGAGGCAAATTTCAGATAAGTTAAGGCGATGCTGCACAGCAGAGATCCCTTTGATCTCAATTCTGTTTTCGTCAGTAACTCCTGTGCTCTGACTGCTTTTGCACTGAGAAAAAAAGCTTTCCACTTGAAATGGAAAGTGAAAGGAAGAGCCTTTGTAGTCTGTTCTTATCAGCTTTATGGCAATTTGTGCCAGGGAAGGCTCCTGTCTCCTCTCAGCCCTGGGCAGGTGTGAGGTTCAGACATGAGCTGGACTCAGGGTGAAATAGGAGTTGTTCTATGGCAGGAACACACCAAGGAACCTCTGATCCCAGGTGCTGGGATGCCAGGGGATTCTGCTTCTGTGCCAGGGAAGCTGCTGAAGAGACATATCAGTCTGAGCATTTCAACTTTCTAATGGGGTCTAACTCAGAGAAGCTGGGGAAATATTAGTTGTTTATTTTAAAATCAGGTTACCAGGCCAGTCACTTGTTCAAACCAAGCCCTGCATGACTGGAAGATGACAGCAGTGCCCTGCTGCCCGCTCCTTGGCTCTGAAGGTCACTTCACAACTGTATTCCCATCTCCCCACCCTCAGTGGAGGGACTGAGTCCAGCCTGTCCTGCTCTCCACTTGTCAGCATCCCCTTGTGAGGAGAACTGCACCTTTAGGCAGCGAACAGTGACAGTGACAGTGGAAAAAAAAGGCACCTTTTGATTCACAAGAAGCCATTTGATTTCAGTAGACTACAGATGGTATTAGTAAAAGGGAAAGACTCTGAAGAGTCTTTGGTCTGCAGTTAAACATCATTCCTCATTCTGGAGGCAGTCTGGGACTGAAAGGGCCCAAGGAAGATTTTATGTGAAATAAATATCTATAAAATAATAGACCAGATTTTGTGAATGAAGGTTTGAAAGATGGTATTTTTGGATATCTTCACTGGGGGAAGGCTGGAAGGCACAGGAAGGGGAGGGAGGCAGACCTCGGAAAGAGCCAGAGGAACAAAGGAAGGAGGTGCCCGAGGGCTCTGTCAGGTGATGACCACGGCACCTTGATACTGCACCTCACTCTTTGGTTTTCTTCTTTTCTGTCTCCCATCACAGCCCTGACATGGATTTTAATGCCAAACTTCCTTGGTAGCTTGGGAACAGCCCTGTGTAATACAAGAGCCCACAAATTGTAGGGTTTTGATGATATTTTTCATTTCTCCTTGTGTAAAGCTCATTTCCTCTTCTGACAGCTGGAATGCACTGACTCCTTGAGCAATACTGGATACTACCTAAAACTGTCCTTTCTGAGTTATAGAAGAGAGTAGGTGCCTTTGCTGACCATTTAAGTCCACTGCCACTAACTCAAGCATTTGATGTTATCTTAAAATTTTAAAAATACACCTCTCCTCCCACAATACAAACACTGCCAGTCTGTACCCAGAAATAATGACACCTACCTACGTACTTCTCCAGACTTCAAGTCTTTGCGAGAAACATCTTGCAAACTGAAAGGTGCTCTAAAAACTCAAAAGCACCTTTCAGAATATACCCTGACCCCTCCAACGACTGTGGAATGTTCTATTGCACATCACACTTGTTCTGCACCTCTTTTCCTGGAGTTGTGTGTTTCAGAGTCACTTCAGAGAAAGGTCCAGCAATGGGACCTTGTTTTTTCTAATAGCTCTGAACCTATGCTTAAAAAAAAAAAAAAAAAAAAAAAAAAAAAAAAAAAAAAAAGGCAGCTAGAGAGGAAGTTTGTGAGCCCCCATGCAGTTTCAAGTTCATTTCTAGCACTTTCAGAAAGCACTGCAGCTTCTGCAGGGAAAAAAAAAGCAGCAGTATTTTATCAGTTTTGTCAATTTGTATTTACACTGCTTTTTTCTCTTCCCCTCCCTTGGGACTGCAACCTGAGCACTGAGAGCAGCTGGGTCTGAGGTTGGTGTGAGTGCTGCCAGCTTCACTGTGAAGGAACATCTGCATGCAGGAAGCTCTAATGCAGCAAAGAGCAGGACAGCAACCTTTTTTAGCTTGGCAGTCATAAGGGTATGAAAAAGCCTGGCAAAAAAGCAGCCTGACTATTCACTGAGCACCTTTTATGTGCACTCCCATTCACACAAAACCCTTCTTGGGTATTGTGTTTCAGAAGGTAACTTTCCCATTTAAACCCATGTTATTATTACTTAATAATGTGTTGCTGGGCTTCTTAAAGTGACCAGGCATTACAAAGTTATACTTTATTGTATAACTGGCCTGCAGTTCAAGGTCTAAAAAATAATCCTGACAGTGGTTAGAGAGCACAATGTCCCTGAAGGGAGGGAGGCCTGGGCAGTGCTGAGGTCATGGCAGCTCCAGAGGCATTTGTCTCCCCTGAGGAGGGAGAACAGACCCACTGGAACCTACTGGGAATATGGGGATGCTGAGAAGCTGCTGCCATCACTGCACCAGCTCCTCATCTCCTGCTCCCACCTCCCTCTCCAGGAAAGAACAGCTCTGCCTAAGGCTTTAGGAGTGGGTAGCAGTGTCATCCTCTGGACAAGAGTGCGTTTTGTTCTTGTATTCTTGTCAGACAGACAAGTGCATCACTCAGTGGTCTCTGCTGTTCAGTTACTACTTCTCTGTTGCACTTGAGAGGTGAAATTCCTGCTTCCTCCAGAACAGGCTGCAGGAGAGGCCTTCTGGCTACAGGCCCTGAGAAAGGCACAGGGGCTTCTTCAAAGGAGAGTTTACATGAGCAGCTGGAGTTTCAGTTACAAAGGTCAGTTCAGAGAAGACTGAAAAGACAAGAGAAAGAAAGGAAAAGAGGAGATAAACAGGCACAATGACTTCCACAGCCTTTTATGTCACCACAAAGGTGGCACAACTTTACCTATTCACACCGCATTTTTATAAAAATGAAATAAAATGTAGTGCCACTGCATGCTGGCTTCAGGAGACTGAGGAGATGCCAGTTAAAGCAGCCACAAAGGCTTGAGTAGAACAACCAGGTAAGCAGCAGAACCCACAGCTGGGGATCCTGCCTGGACAAGCTCTGGTGCCAGCGTGAGAGTGGCTGTTAACCAGTTCCAATACAGGACACAGGAAACTGAAAACTCATCTCTTGAAGGGTGGAAAAGAGTGAGGATGAGATGCTGACCTTCAACACAGCAACTTGGGTGGTTAGGAAAAATAAGTAGCTTAAGAAGAGTGTTAACATGTGTGGAAGAAACCATGGCATGGTGGAGGAGAATAGAGAGGAAAAAAGTCACCTGTAAGATTAAAAATGGTGGTCAGAAAATGGAGGGAGCAAGGCAATGAGAATAAACAGGATTAGGAGAGATAGTGAAGCTTATAAGTGTATTTGATGCTACTGCTTCTTTCTGGCTTTACAGCTGTCCCAGGTGGAATAAAAAATTAACCAGGCAGGTTAGTGGGGAGGTAGACTGGATGTTCCCCAGAGGTCCCACACAACCCCAACCATTCTATGATTCTGTGGATATCAAAAGAAAAAGGAACAGGGGATGGGGGGAGGATAACTTCCTTATCTGAATAAAATCTGAGATTATAATTAAGCCTTTAGCTGTAATCAGCTCCATCACCAGCCTGGCCTGTTCTAGGGGAAGCACTGGGTTTACATGGGTACTGCACCAGAGCAAATCACACCCGAACATCCTAGAGGTCCACGTGTGGAAATGTTATTTTCAAAAATGCTTGAGAGCTGCAGAAATAAAAGTGCATTTCTGGGGAACTGCCAAGATGCTGAATAATGTGACATTTGTAACAGTAATGAGGACCCCACTTTGCTTCTAAACAAAAGGCACTGTTCAAAAAGTGTATGTGTGAATATTATTTCCATATATTTATGCAGAACCCCACCCCACCTTGCATTAGCACCATGTCAGAGGAAAAATTAAACATTCAAGATGAGAAATACAAAGCTAAAGATGTAACACAGGTTTAAACCATGATAGATTTAACTTGGACTCATCTTCAATTATTTGGCACTGCATTTCTCTAATTGTATTCAGGCTGCATTTACTAAGGGGCCTGTGTTGTCTTCAAGGGTTTCTTCTGGCAAAGCTGAGACAACTGGAGAGAAACTACTGCTGCCTCTTGTTTGCCAGAAAACCACGTCCTGAGCATGTGGGCTTGGCCTGCAAGGAGCACAAGGAAAGCTTTCGGCAGATGGGATTTTACAGCTGCTTTCAGCCAGCTAAGCCCTTGGGAAGCCTCGAGTAGCCTTATGAAGGATAAATCCCTGTTTTGTCAAGACAGAGCAGTTTTTATTACTCCAAGGAGGTATCGTCAGTACTTCTCTATGACAACAAAAGAGTGAGTCTGATCCCATGACCAGAACAGTATTGCTCCAATATGTCATCATTCTGAGATGTTAAAAAGCCAGGCTGCCTGAAAGCTATCATTTTGTGGCTGTAAGCTTGTAAAGGAAATTCCAGTGTGTGTTACAGTATGTAACAAAAATATGTGCCAAAGGAGCCAGGTTAGCTGGGCTCTGGTATCTTCCAAACGTGTGGTTTTGTAAACTATAGATGTTGTGTGAGTGATGGGGTACCTGGAGGAGGGATGGGGTAGCTGGCATTTTTTTAGTGGAGCTGATAAAGCCAGCGGCCTGCTGCTACCCAGCCCAAGGCTTTCCCCACCACAGAAGTCATCCTGATCTCCTGAGCGAATGCTTTTCCTCTCAAAGCCAGCCTCACATCTGGCTGTTCATTGTCTCTCTGCCACAGGGCAGTGCCTGCAGCCTCAAACTCTCAGAGCTGGTCCCCACCAGCTGATCACAGACAATTCTGCCTCCTTCTGTCTGTTTCTTATCTTTCTTTTGCTGGAATACCCTTGTTTCCTTTCTTGAGCTAGCACAGTGGACAGCCAAGGACACCTTGCACATCTGAAGAGAGTTCCATGGACCTGACTGCTAGTTTGGGCTTTCCTGATATCTGACTATCTGCTGCTAAAACTCCAGCAAACTTGGTGTTTGAATTAATCATTATTTCTAGCAAAAATTATGTTGAGCTCTAATTTCAACCAATGAGCTTCCTATTCAGAAGCTAAATGTTGGTGTGAAATATCCACTGTCCATGGGATGAGCGATCTCCTTCCCTACAATGTGGGTACTGTTTCAGCTGTCAGGTTTTACACAAACAATTCCAGAAAGTCTCACACCACAGTCACTGCCCTGGTCCTGCTGCCACTCTACTGCTGATCCAGGCCAGGTGTCCGTGGCCCTGTGCCCACCTGGTGCCCAGCAGCTGTCTCAGAACCCCAGAGCCTTTCCCTCTGGGCAACTCTCCAGCCCGGCGGCGAGCAACACATCCCTCTGAGGGTCAGGGACAAACACAGCTCCGGAGGGCTCGGGACAGCAGCTGAGGGACCGTGATGCACAGCCTGATGCCACACATCATAAATTCATGAGTAAAGTCTTTCCTGATACACTAAGGATAGGCTGCCCCTAACCTGGCACCAGCCGATAATGCAAACCGCAGCCGTGATGGTAACTGGATTCATACCGCAAACAGCTTAAAACGAAATCAAAGCGCTTTTTTACCAAAAAGGGGTCGCCGATAGCGAAACACACTTAAGGCACTAGAAGCCTAACGTGACAAGTTCTGGTCTCTAACGCGCTCTGCCTAAATTACGCTAAATCCATTATGCTCTCAGCCCTGCAGTTCCCCCATTCCGGTACGGCTGTTTCCCTCTTTTCCCCTTGGTTGTTTTGCCCCAGTATTCCCCTCAGTTGTTGCCCCTCCGGCTCTCCTCGCTTGTTTTCCTCTCAGTTGTTGCTCCCCGGCTCTCCTCGCTTGTTTTCCCCTCGGTTGTTGCCCCCCGGCTCCCCTCGCTTGTTTTCCCCCGGTTTTCCCCTCAGCTGACGCCCCCTCTACCCTCAGCCGTACAGCGGAGCGGCCCGGGCCAGGTCGGTCCGGCGGAGCCCGCTCGGGTTGCGGCCGGCCCGGGGGCGGGCTCCATGCCCCGTCCTTACCGACTCTTCNCTCTCTGAAGGAGGGAAGCGGAAATCGTGACACTGCGGAAACGTAGAAAAAAAAAAGTTTCAGTATCCCCACCTCTGGGGGGCGGCCCCAGCGCCCACCCCCAGCCCCGGGACAAGGACAATAGGGCTGTGCTGCTGGACCGACACCAGGGAGCCGGGGGCTTCTTGTCGCTGCCACTCCGAACACAGAAAGCACAGAACCGCCGGTGGGTCTGGAAGGGGCCGCTGGAGGTCACCCAGGCCAAACCCCTCTCAAGGCTGAAATTTCAGGATCCAAATGCCTCGGTGAACGATTTACCATGCAATTCACATGGCACAAGAAAATCTTTCCGAAGGATAGTTACTGGGTCATTACATTTTTACTTTACTTTAAAGTGTACATTTACTCTAATGTACATTTTTACACTTAGTAAATAAATAAGATTAAATAATGCACTTGAGCCCGTTTGTATTTTCTTTTTATTAGAGAAAGAAGACAACTATGAAAATAATTTTTATAACGGCAAAAATGTAATTAAATTTAGAAAAACATGACAATTTTCTCCGAAGCTTTAACTGGTGAAATTGCAACGCTGAAACTGCATGTGGAAATGTACAAAACCTTTTGAATGATACTTGCAGAAATATCAGTGCCCAGAAAATTCAAAAGTGAGCACGTGAAAATACAAATTCTTTAAAAGAGAGTGAAGAAACAGAATGGAGAACTCATTCTTTCACTAACATGTCAATCTTACTTAGCAGGAGCACCCCTTCCTCTTGCTTTATCAAGGCTAATCTTCTTGCAAAGAAGAACCGCGTCGACAATGCAGAGAACAAGCAATGTAAGACCCAACACCTATAAAAATTACCATAAAATTAGTTCCTCCAATCAATCTCGAACTTTTACTGTAGTGACTCATCAGTAAACATACCTTCCTAACTTGGTTCCGGCCTTGAAAATGTGATTTGAGACAGCTGATAAATTAAATAACACCCACATTTACATCCCATCAGCCTTTCAGAGAGCTGTCTACAGCCTGCTCTGTTTGATGTTTGTGTCAGGCCTTGGAGATAGTTTGGTGCTCTCCTTGAAAGCTAAGCTAATGCTGCATTATGCCAGACAATGCTTTTATCCTAAATGAAACCCCTCCTCTCCCTTTTAGGGTTGCTTAATTAATGGGACTAGCCCTGAAAAAAGTCAAGGGGAAAAGTCAATATTCATAGAAACAAGCCCAGCAGGAAAATGCTCTTCTCTGAAGCTCTGAATGCGAAACATATTCCAAATTGAAGAAAATGTACTAAATTATTTAAAAAATAGACCTCAGGCAAGTAACTGGAAAAATGTGTTTACAGAAAAGCCACTGTGTCAACTCACTCAGCTCCTGCCCTTCAGCCCCACCCCACATGCACACACGGGTTTTTTATGCAAGCACTGAATTATCAGGGGACTTATTTTCAGGAGAGCTTCTGAGAGAGCACAGCTCAAAGCAGTTTGTGCCTCAGGAGAACAGGCTGGGGGTGATTCTGTCCCTTCCAGTACTGCAGATGTCACATGTTCCACCCAAACTTGTGCTTCCAGCTACCTGCTCAGTCTCCTGCTCTCACCTTTAATTTCTGTAAACTTCACAACTGAGAATATAAGTTCTATTCCAGCACAGTCACTCTATCTGAAAGTCTCCTTTTTGCTTATGATGCCATTGCCAGTGAAGTCATCAGCTTTCCCTTTTACCATCTCCTAAGCTGAGTTTGAAAGACCTTTGTGGCAGGTTTTAGGTTTCTTCTGGTTGTTTGTCACATTTCAGCTTATCTTGTACTTCTAGAGACTTTCAAAACGGAGGGGTTTTCTTCCTCTCCTTATTGTTCACTAAGGTTAATTACATTAGTTGCCATTTGAATTAAAAATACCAGTTACTCAAACTATTAAACTGATCTTAAGAACGTGAAATTCTTAAAATCATAGTATGAACAAAACCCCTTTTCAGCTCACGTATTTCCTCAGTTTGTGTCAGAAAAAACAATGTACATGCCAGGAGAGAGGTACCAGCATGTTTGTTAAAAAGCTTCAACTCTTTTTAGCAGGACTGTTGGCATTTTTTCTCAAGTAGTGTAACCAAACTGGACAGTCCTAAAAGAGCTAGGGATTCTCCCACCTAGGATTTCAAGCTGTGGTAGCAAATGTAGGTTACTTAAAAACTCTAGAAATTTTCAGTGTTTCAGTACTTCCCTGCAGTAATTCCTAAATCTTGTAACATCTTTAAATTATTAGTGATGTGAAGATGATTTTCTTTTAGTGAGATACACTGAATGTATCTTGTTTGCTACTGCTGAGAGTGTTTTTCCAAGACAGTTGTTTGCATGGTCCTACCACCATGTGAATGTACTAAGAAGTTCAAATCACTGCACTTCAAGAACTGAAATTCATTAACAATGTTCCTACTTACTCCTCCAGCCAATGTTCCCTTGTTGGTCTTGATTATTATTGCAAACAAGCCCACAACGAGGAGGAACAACGCTGCAATCACCGAGTTGAAAATATCCTGAAACAGCCAGTGGAAGCAAATTATATATTGTGAAATACAGGCCTGAAGGAGAGTAGAGAGCTCCCAACACAGAATGGATGGTTAAAAAAGGCTGGATTGCCATGAAAACAGTTACAGCAATATCCGTGTGAGAGGACACTGACACCCAGTGGTTTGATGGTAAAAAGAGCGTTTATAGTAAAACTTCCTCGTTTTGCCTTCTGTTGTTTTTTGCATCAAATTTTTGCAACTTCGTCTACATCTGACAGACTGAAACAGCAAATATATATACAAAAGGGAGGTAAGAGAAGAACTTGTCAGTATTTGACTGAAAGTGTGTGATTAATTTGCGATGTGAAGGTGTTACACAGCGAGGCAAACAGCTCCTGTGCTGGGAGGGGCTATTATTGGATCCAGCAGCCATCCAGGAACTGATGGAAGAGAACACTCCGTGAGGAAAAACTGTCTCAACCTCCACAGAGCACTGGGGCTTGCCTTAACTGTTCAGAAACAGTCACGGAGCCAGCTGCCAATGTCCCCTGGGACAGGCGATCCCTCCTGTTCACGGGCCTGCTGGCGCTCACAGCCAGCAGCCACAACAGCCAGGGGACACTGGTACCCTCGGCCAGGGGACAGCAGTAGTCACAGCCAGGGGACACTGGTACCCTCGGCCAGGGGACAGCAGTAGTCACAGCCAGGCGACACTGGTACCCTCAGCCAGGGGACAGCCATACACACAGACAGGGGCAGCGGTACCCACAGCTCGGGGACATTGGCACTCGCGGCCAAGGGACACGGGTACTCACAGCCATTAGTACTCACAGCCAGAGCACCCTGGTAGTCGGAGCCCACGAGTACTCACAGCCAGCGGCCAGTAGAGGCACCGCATCCGCGCGTCGAGCCTCAGCAGGTACAGCAGCAGGAACAGGGCGGTGATCACCGTCTCCATGCCGGCCAGCGCCGTGTAGGCCTCGTGCGCGCCCGAGGCCACGAAGCAGAAGAGGGTGATCAGCGCCACCAGCTGCGGGACAGGAGGGGACGGGGTCAGCACCGGCCCGGGACCTTGCCCGCGGGCCCCGGGGCAGCTCCCGGCCGTACCGTGCGGGCGATCTTCAGCACTCCCCGCGCCGAGCGGGGGAAGGTCCGGTCCAGGTCCAGCCACGCCATGGCGGCCTCGCAGCCCGAGCGGTCTGCGGCGGCACGGGGACCCCGGGACGCCAGCCGGGGAGATGCCGGAGCCGATGCCGCAGGTGACGCCGGGGCCATTGGCGGCGCTGAACCAGCCCTGCCTCAGAGCGCCGGGGCGGAGGAAGTGATGGCGCGGCGGCGGAAGGGCCGGGGCGGGCCGCAGCAGGTCCGCCGAGGGTCCAGGCGGCAGCGGGGATGGGCAATGTGGCGGCGGGGTGCGGCCTGCGCGTGGGGCCGGCGGGGCGCGGGCAGTGCCGTCCCGGGGCCCTCAGCGGGCGGGGTCCGCGCCGCTGCCGACCGTAAGTGCGGAGCGGAACCGCGGGGCCGGAACGGGCCGGGCGGCCGCCCCTGGGCCCGGCTTCGGCTCCGTGAGGGCCCTCGGGATGCGCTGGAGCGGCTCCGGGGGAGCAGGAGCGGGGTCAGACTGGAGCTCTGACCGGGGGTGACCGACGAGCCCGACCCTGCCTTCCTGCCGTGCTTGGCTGGGTGAAGGGTCTCGTAAGCTCAGCTTGGCTTGGACAGGTGTTTTACCGCAGTTCTGAGGTGTAAGGTGCTTGTTTTGGAGCTGCTCTGTAATCCTCACCCTTACCTGCGTGCGTTCATTTTCCCCCTGCGCAAAACCACTGAGGAGCAGCAGATGTAGCAAAAATCTGGTGAAAGTGGGAGCACTCACCGTCGGACTCTTGGTGGTGTCAGGGACAGTGGAGAACTTCAGCCAAACCTGTGTCAGTATGTGCCGCAATCGTTACATGATCCAATTATTACCTAAAACCTTGAAGGCTGATAATTTAGAAAATAGTCATATTAAGCCATAGGGAACCTAAAACTGGCCTGTAAGGTCTTACATCAAGAGACACAGTATAACTAAGTTATGAAGAGGGCTTTGATTTTAACTGTTGTTTATTTCCATTCTAGATAAGCATCGGATAAAAAAAAATGCTAGAAAGAGAATTGTAAGTATTTGCATTTTGTTCAGAAAACAAAGTAAAAAGTGCAGTCTCTTTCATTATAATTCCATCATAATTTGAGTATGTGTGTATTGGCTACTGTAGGCTGTAGCTGTGTCACTGTGTAGTGGTGGGTCTGTCGCTGGGTCATACTCTGTGCAAGGCTACGCTGGTCTAGTTCTGAAAATTGTACTAAAATTGTGAGATATCTGTGCAAAAATTGTGAGGACTTGTGTCAGGACAGGGGGTAGTTTGGGCTCAGTGTTGCATGTGTAGCCTTGCCATTGCTTATATAAGCCCCTTGGGCTATAAATTATTTTAAGACAGTTGAAAAAAAATTCTCTTAGTTTATTTTAGTTGTTTAGGTTTCTGAAAATAAAAATGTGATCCCTCTTAAGGTTTAAGCTATCTATATAACGGATGTTGAAATTATTACTTCAGCTGACACATTTGAAGTTGGGAGTCAGGTCTCTGAGGCATGTTATGGCGGAGTGAGGAGCAGCTGGTGACCCTCTAGAACCCCTGGGGTCCTGGGAAGGGGAGGGAAGCTGGAAGCAGGACAGGAGCTGGCTGTGGGGGTAGCAGGGAGGGAAAAAGTGGTGGTCTGGAAGAGTCACAACATCCAAACGGATCCCCAGTGCCTACCCATGAAATAATCTCTTCCTAGTTTAGGGAGCTGGCATGCTGGAATGGGCAGGGGGCATTTCTACCACACTGTCACTGCTCTGCCAATGAGTGGGTCTCAAAGTGACTCTGTTTTTCACCAGATCTCTATCGAGGGCAACATTGCAAGTGGAAAAACAACATGCCTGGATTATTTTGCACAGACTACCAGCATTGAGGTACCGGACGCACATTTCTTTGTCCTTATTTCCGTCACCGAGCAGCTGCTTGTCTTAGATCCAACATGTTCTTGGGTGCACGAGGAAGGAGCAGCAGGGGCTGAGCCAGGGGCTTGCTGGGGTACCACCCCAACTTTTTATAGTCAGCTTGCAGCAGAGAAATGTAGATTGCATGTGGTATGTACTGGACACCAAAATACCAGTAAAACCTGTGAATTGGAGTTTGTACCTTTATAAAATAACAGCAACCCACAGAGCATGGGCATGTTTGGACTTGCCTGTTTGCCATTTCACGTCGCTGAAATCTTAGATGGGTCTGGTAAAAGTAAATAATTGTTACATAAAAATACCTATGCCATGTAACAGAGATCCCAGTGAATAGATGGGCTTTTTTTTTAAAAAAAGGAAAAATGGTTAGAACTGTTTCAGGAGATTTCTTAAGACTGATCTGGTATTTGATTTCATGTTGCTTAGAACCAGGTTAGGGGAGGGGCAGGCTTGTTGCATTTTAAACAAAATACAACACTGAGGTCAAACCTCAGTGAACAATTGTTCTTGTACAACAGATACTAATGCTTTCCCCAATAGACCTGGCAACACAATTGGTAATGTTTTAGGAGTCCTCATAGAAGTGCTGGGTTGCCAGATGTTATTTGGTAATTTAACAGGAATTGTCCTTATGAAGGACAAAGGATAACAGACTTTAATTTGCATACAGTGCAGCATTTTTAAGTAGCTGCTGATGAGATTCTCCTAGGCCTGACTCTACAGTATTATTGCAGATTTAGACCCTGTTTGAACCAGGCAGGTCTCTTGTGATTTTACCTATTCAGGGTAGAAGCTTTTCTGATTCATTTTGTAAAAGATTTTAATACATTTTGTTTATTAGAACACAAAATTAAAATGAAAATGAATGAGTCTGATCCTCTTCCTTTGCTGGCAAGTGTTATTTTCAGAGAAGTTAATTTGTGAGGGCATGGGCTTCTCATTGAAATGCTAAGTACTTTGCTAAGCTGTTCTTTCCCTTACATGGCACTGATTTTGACTAAAAAAAAATTCTCTCCAGGCTTATGAGGTAATCTTATCAGTGTTTAAAAATGCTAAAAAGTTTGACATTTCTCTATTTTTAGCCGTGTTCATTATTACCTTTTGTGTTACAGAATTCAGTGTTGTTTTTTTAAGTGTGACGAGCTTTCCAATACAAGTTTTGAATACTCTGATTTACTGCACAAGTATTCCTTAAAAATAGTTGTACACTTGTAGGGTCACATTAAGTATTTTGAATCTAAGATGTGTTTAACATAGAGTAATTATTTTTAAACAGGTTTTGAAGGAACCCTTGACCAAGTGGAGGAATGTTCGAGGTCATAATATCCTGGTAAGTGGCAGAAATTATTTCTGCAGTTACAGTTAATGTTTTTTGAGAAAGACATGTGTGATGGCTTTTTATCAGCCAGCAAGACTGCTACAAAAGGTATGATCCAAATCTCACACAGTAAAGCTCCATGAAGCAAAAGAGCTTTTATTGTGATTAAGACATGCATGTAATAGAAACATTGCATATAAAATGCGGTTTTGGCAAGGACTGGGTGTCCAGTGGGGTGTGAGTTAAAGCAATTCCCAGGAAGGTAAGCCCTGAGCGTGGCAATTGTTTCTAAATGTGCTTGTGCCTGTTTCAAAGACGGGAAGGATGTCACTCGAGGTGAGGAGTTGATCTGGTCAGTTAATGTTGTTTGACTGGAGTTCTGTGAACAGTTCTGGTGACCCCAACATAAGAAGGACATGGAACTGTTGGAGCAAGTCCAGAGGAGGCCACGGAGGTGCTGAGGGGACTGGAGCAGCTCCTCTGTGGAGGAAAGGCTGGGAGAGCTGGGGCTGCTCAGCCTGGACAGGACAAGGTTGTGTGGAGAGCTCACAGCTCCTTCCAGGGTCTGAGGGGCTGCAGGGAAGCCAGACATGGACAATTCCTCAGGAACTGCAGGGACAGGACAAGGGGGAAAGGGGACAAATTGAAAGAGAGGTAGTTTAGGTTGGATGTATGGAAGAAACTCTTCCCTCTGAGGGTGGGCAGGCCCTGGCACAGGGTGCCCAGAGCAGCTGTGGCTGTCCCTGGATCCCTGGCAGTGCCCAAGGCCAGGTTGGATGCTGGGGCTTGGAGCAACCTGGGACAGTGGAAGGTGTCCCTGCCATGGCAGGGGTGGCACTGGATGATCTTTAAGGTCCATTCCAACCCTTTAATGCTGTATGAATCTGTGATCCTTTGGCTGCTACAGATGAAGAAAATTCAGCCCACTGAGGTGTTGAGGGCTTCTGTTGTCTTTTGGGTGGCTGAGGCTTCTTGGCACTGTTACCCCCAGGGATGTCCCTCGGTCTCAGCTGTAGCTGCACACCTGCTGGGGTGCTGGAAGTGGTCCCTGCTGTCAGTCCTGTGCTTGGGGTTCAGCCCCTCTGCAGAAATCCCTTGGTGGCAGGGGCAGGGGTCTGTGCTCGGGCTCTGCAATCTTCAGTGTGGACACACCCCAAACCATACTTACACTGACATGTGTTAAATACCATCAGTGTTAGCACAGGCCCTCTGGAACAGTAAATTGTCCCTCCTAGGAGCTGCTGATGCCTTTCTGATTGTTAGTAAAGGGGTGGGGCACGTGTTGCATGACCACAGCAGCCTTGAAGCACTGGGAAAGTCTAATCATGGCAGGGAGAAAAGCAGAAGGTCAGACCTGTGGGCTGAAACTGCTGATGGCTTAAAACTTGTCACCTCAGCCAACATACACTGATGGATGTTTTATTTTGAGTCAGATCCTTTCTCTGCTGTGCAGGATAGATTGTTGCTTGTAAGTTCTATGTGTGTGTGGAATTGCAGCAATCAGAAATTGGAACAGCTACCTGAGAGCTGCTTTGAGGATCCTTTGGGAAGAACAGCTGCCTGTGTTAAAGGACACCTTTTCTGAGGCCCAGAACATACTTAGAACCCTGTATGATTTCTGGATGCACAGGTGTACTGGGAGTCTGTCAGTGCACAAAAATAGCATACTAGGGTTTTTTTTATTACTGGTTCTGAGTGTTCTGTGTGCAGAGTAACTAATTCCTGCTGTCTTCAGTGTCTGTAGGGACAGGGTCGTAATTCTGCATCTCCATTGTGGAGAGCAAATGATCACTTAATTCTTGTCAAACCTGATGTCAGCTGTTTTAGTGCACTTCTTAGAGCAATGCTGTTGTAGGGCAAAAGCTTCCTAAATACCCAACTTCCTGTTGTGTTGTTTGTCCTAACAAATGTGCATCTGTCCTGGTCCCATCTCTGACTGCAGGGCTTAATGTACCAGGATGCATCAAGGTGGGGGATAACTCTGCAGACCTATGTCCAGCTGACCATGCTGGAGCAGCACACCAGGCCCATGGTAAGGAAACTTCTTTTAATTTTAAGAGTAATTAGATGTGGTTATGAGTGCTAAATCCTTTTAGCCTTGTATTCAAGAGTTAAGATGCGGTGTGCATTCATTCTTTGTTCCTGCAGTAAGTAGGAAGTTCTGTGCTGCAGACATTGGTATGCTCAGCATGTGCTCTGAGGGTAAAACCTCTGCCTTCTGCCTGCTCACAACTGCCCCAAACTGATCATGCTGCTTGGGCACACCCTCCAGAGCTAGGCTTGCACAAATCTCTCCCTCATTTCATGTCAGTGACTTGTCTGTAATTTTGTTATTTCGAATCTTTGGCAAACACTAAGTAATCTCGTGTTAGAATTCATAGTACTGCTTTGTGCTGTCTAGTACAAATTTAGCCATTGCTTCTTCTGCTTATGCAAAATACTTCCACTACCATTTTCTATTGCTTTTTGAGGTGGTTTACATCCTTTTTTTCTTTATTCTTTTTTTAATATTAAATTTCACATCCTACCTTTTTATCAAGATTTCTTCATTTTTTTCTCCTTCAAACACCTTTTGTAACATTCTATGCTGTCTTCCATTCCTTGATAACAAGACCTGGTCTTATGCTTATATTTTAATGATTGTTCTTATGTTCTGTTTTCTGAGTTTGTGTCAGGGCAAACTTTTGGCAGTGCCAAATATGAAAGCGGCAAATATAATTAGGTTTTTGGAAGGGGTGTTTTTCCAATAGAATAGAAATCCTGTTCTGTTGGAGAAGAAGTTAATTCAAGAATTCCTGAGGATTTCCCTGTATTTGAATCTGAGCATTTTTGTCATTTGAGCCTTGCTGGAGCCATTTTTGCTTCATTAATGTGCAGAAACCTGGGTGAGAAGTTGCTGTTGCTCTGCCAGGCCCAGGAGTGTCAGAGGATCTCCCTGCTCCAGCATGAAGTGCTGGTGGAACACATGCAGGGCTGGGTGAGGCCAGGGCTCTGTCAGCTGCAGTTATTTCTTTTAGAAGTCCTGTTTCTTTACTTGAATGTGTCTGATATCAGCCCTGTGCTGTGACCCAGCAATGCATGGGATGGGGCAGCACTCTGGGGAGCAATAATTCCCATTGTTCTGTATATCCCAAGTGGATTGCTGCTTTTTTGTACCTTGAGTTACCTTCCACTGCTCAGCTGAATGCTGAGCACTTAGGTTTGAACTGGTGCCTCAATAACAAATTAGAGTAAGATCAGGAGTCCTTGTTTGCTTTGTGGTTCCCTGTTGTGGCGTATGTTTTAATTGTTATTTATTTGTTATTTAATTGTTTTAATCCCACATGGTTTGTTCCTGTTCACCCCTATGTTGTATCCCCCAAAGGTTTTTCCCTAAGAGGTATCCTCCCCAAAGTTCTCCCACATAAGGTGTTTGCCCTCCTTCCCTTCCCTGTCATTCACATAAACCCTGCCCCTTTTTCTAGAACCTTCCCTGTCAATCCCCCAAACCCTACCCTTCAGAGTTGTCAATCCTCCCCAAACCCATGCCTATGTTCTGGAATGTTCCGTGTCATTTATGCTATCCTCGAAGCCCCATTAGCTGCTGTACCCAAGCCCCCTCCTCTCCTATTCCCCATTGGAAGGTACAATTTGTATCCCCTCCCCTATCTCCTGCCCAGGGTCCCTGTGATTAGTTGTTGCATCTCCCCTCCCCTAAGGACCACCCCCCTTTATAAACCCCTTTTGTCCCATTCTTCCCTGTTACTCTGAGGATCCCTCAACTGGAATAAGGATCATCATTGTTGCTGCTACCTCAGAGTAATCCATCCTTCTGCCTTCTTTCGCTTCTTGTCCTCGATATTTTACTGCTGCACTGTGTGCCCTGCAAGGGCTCACAGCCAGGACTGCCACCCCTGCTGCTCTGAGGGAGCTGCTCTGAAGGGTGCAGCCACACACGACAGCTGCCTCAGGAGCTGCTCTGAAGGGTGCAGTCACACATGACAGCTGCCTCAGGAGCTGCTCTGAAGGGTGCAGCCACACACGACAGCTGCCTCAGGAGCTCGGAGCTCGCCCGGCTGGTGGTGTTAGAGAGGCAGTGCGTCAGGTCCCACCCTCCCAGCAAGTTTGTTTCTCACAAGCTCTGAAAATTGTGTTTTGTATGTGCCATATGAGTGTGAAAAGAAACAAGCATGAAAATTGTTCAGACTCAAGTTTTATGTTGCAGATTGCCCCCATAAGGATGATGGAGCGATCAATTCACAGTGCAAAACATGTTTTTGTAGAAAATCTGTATCGAAGGTATGGAATGTGGTTTTCTACTTTACTTTCTTGGATTAATTATTTTAAATATGTATCTAATCAAATGATAATTTCTTTGGTAACGTGCATTTAAGGGGCCTATGAAATCTGCTAGTTCTGTGGTGGAGTGGCAGTGTGTTTGGTGTAGGGTATGCTGCCCACTTCCTGTAGGACTCTGGAAATCCTTTTTCAGCAGTGCTCCTGAATATTTAGCACTCAGTATTTTTAGACACCGTCTATTGAAGTTATCTGCTCTCCAGCTGAATACCCAAATCTTGCTTGAATCAAACACATGCTGGACAGTTAGAAAACCATAAAGATATAAAGAATAAGCCTGTAAGAGGGAGAGAACTGGGTAGTGTCATCCAGCCTGGCATCCAGGATTGGCATTTCTTGCAAGTAGGGACTCAAGTCCTGTGCTCTTGCTCAGAATCAGGATTGACAGGATCAAAATAGACTGCAAGCCTTGGCAGGCTGTAAGTAAAGAAAGAACAATCACCTATTACCTGCCCTAGGTTTAACTCACCAATCCCAAACTAACTGAAATAGTGCAGGAATCAGGGTTTTGTTTGTTTGGAATGCTGACCTTCTGTCAAGGAGTGTGTGTGACAGATGGGTTTTAGTGGGTTTTTCAGTAGCCTTGAGGGACAAAGCCAGTTTGTGCCACAAGGTGTCATCCATGCTGCACAAGCGCCTCTCTGCCACGGGAAAGCCTTTGGAAGTGGGGAGAGACACACATTACTCATCCCAGTCCACACACAGTGCAAGCAGCCTGGAATAGCCTCATTTTTAGTTACTGACTTACTTTATCATTGTAGACAAAGTGCTTTTATTCCCAAAGACTTAGTTACTATGAAGCTAAATCTGTTTGTGTCAATGCTGTGAATTAATAATTTTTTAAACAATTCTAAGGACATCTAAGATATTTTATTGCTTCAGCACTTTTTAAATGTTGAAAAAAAGGCATTTGCTTTGTTTTGTTACAGCAAGCTAGAAGGCAGCTGATAGTACCAACAGCAAGCCAAAAGAAAAGGATGTGTAAAAGGATTGTAAATAAAACAAGGAATAACTTAGGAATGTATGAAAGTAGCTATTTTGTGACACATTAAAAAATGAGTCAAAGTGGCTGTGTTAGGTGAGTCTTAAATGTGTACACGAGTGTGTGGGGTGTGCTGTAGGTGAGCACTGCAGTTCACGGTCCCTCTGAATCCATTACTAGTTAGGATAGAAAACTGGATAGAAAACTCCCCCTGTTCATGTTGGACTTAGGCAGTAAAACGTGACTTGGTAGGAGTCAAATGTCAGAAAACTTTGGAAATGTAAACACCATTTTGTGCCTTTTACATGCCCTGTATCTTTATGGATCTTGAGCCAGAGTCCTCCCCCCAGGATTACCCAGGAAAAGCAAAGATACATTGTCTGTAGGGCAGGTCAATGCAGAATTGACTTGGATGTATCTTTTAGGGTAAGAACAGTGGAGCTTTTTCTTATTTCCACTTCCTTTCAACCTTCCTGTTTCTCCCATCTATTCTGGAGAAAAGTAGCATAATTGAAGTTTGGCTGATGTAGATCCCTGCTACCCAGAATTGAAGTATTAGAAGAGCAGCAGTGACCAGTGTTACCCCATTTCTGGATGGCAGATCAATAGGGGAGGTGGTACAAACAAAGATTTTGCTTCTTTCCATACTTAGGGAAATATCCTTATTGCTTTTGCTCAGTTTTTCAAGTCATCAAAGCAAGTTGCCACAGGTTTAGAAATCTGTGGAATATTTTTCTTCAGTCCGATTTAAATTGGCCTAACTGGTCTTAATCATTCAGCTGGAGAGCACAGGAGCCTCTGAACTCCATATTTTTAAAATTTTTGCTATTGCAGAAGCGTTTAGGAAAGAGTATGGAGTATGTGTTACTGTTACCAGTTTGGAAGAGAGGACACTGTAAAATTAGTAATATTTGACAATCAGGAATATGGTAATAAGTGAAAATTGATACACTAATAAAAACATAGTATGTGATTCTTAACATGTCCTCAGGAACTTCTTTTACCTGGGTTGTCTGATATTTTATTATTGTTGCTCAGGTAACTTTGGGACATTGGTCTCCAACATTCTGTGCTCTGAATTCAGAGTTAAGCATATTGAATATTTTACTACTCTTTCCACAAGTATTTCTTACAGTGAGAGTAAATTTATTGACACATTGACTTTATATTTTTGCTCCTTTTACTGTGGCTTCTGTAAGGAATTGTTGGTGCTGCCCAATAAATCCAGCTCTTCTGGTGACATGCCCTGGGACAGATTTGAACTGATGCTGATACATAGAACCTGAGCAATAAATACCATTGAGTACTTTTTAAAAAAAGGAAAAGATTTGGTCTTTCTACTTTATAAACAATAGTTTATGTGGCCTTCAATTTGGGTGGGCATAATGTTGTCCTTTTCAAAAATGTTGGAGTAAATGGGGAGGGATTCTGGTCAGGTGAGCAAAATGACAGTTAGGAGTTGATCTCTGCATGTTGCTCAGTGAGTGATGCCTCTTGTGTTTGTTCAGTGGAAAAATGCCAGAGGTGGATTATGCTGTCCTAAGTGAATGGTTTGACTGGATCCAGAACAACACTGATGTTTCAGTTGATTTGATAGGTAACATCTTGATGGGTCTGGAGGGCTGTGTTTGTGGGTTGGTTTCCTTTCTGAAAGAAAAAAATTCTTGTTCTTGGCTCATAAATAATCACTTATTTAGTATAAAAGTGAACACCATCAGACAGCTTGGGTTTGTGGGTGGTTCATGGGTTGGGTAGTGCCAAAGGGGAGGTCCAGTGGTGGTACCCAAGCTGGGATCCTTCCCTTCTGTAGTTTGTGAAGTGAGTTTCTTTGCTTTTAAAGCTGATCCTTGAACATAACTATTAACATTTTTGTTCCTGCAGTTTATTTGCAGACGTCTCCTGAAGTTTGTTATGAGAGGCTAAAGACACGATGCAGGGAAGAGGAAAAAGTAATTCCTCTGGTAAGGAGTTCCTCTGATATATGTGCTTAGAAGGAGCTTTGAAAACTGCATGATTCCAGTCTAAATACTAAAATTGCATCTTGAGTATATTGCCAGAATGTGGTGCAGCTGTTTCCACTGCAAACTAAACCCTGAATATTGAATTTTGATTTATTTTTAAAAAATTATCTGTCATGCATGCTGACTCTCCTGGGTGTTCTGTTGTAGTAATCAGTGCACTGTGGCTGACTTTAGGTGCAGTATTAATCAGCTGGTAATCTTCTCTAGGATGTCAAAGTCAATTGCCTTTCTACCATTAAATGGCACAAAAGCACCCAGGTGAAGCACTGATACCTGGGCTTGCAGGGGCTGAGATTTCTGTGGGCACTTTGTTGTCTGCTCTCACCAGGATGTTTGTGCATGAAGTGTCTGCTGTGGCTGAAAAGAAGCAACTCCTTGAAAACTGTGAGCTTGGGAATCTGCTTTAAAAGAAACCGTGGTGATAGAACAATGACTTTCTGTGGCTATTTACAGCATGGCCCTTCATGCCACAAGGCTTCTCAGGACATCTGACCAGCCATAAATGCAGTTCCCTCTGCAGCTCTGGGTGGGTGGCTCAGGAGAAGCAATAGTCAGTTGAAGATCTGTGCAAAGAGCTAAATTTTGGGCCATGTGAAATTTTGCCTCGAGAGTAAATCCTCCTGTAATGGATTTGAAGAGCCCTTGTGTTATTTTGCAGTTCTGCTGAAGAGGAAGGGAGCAGTTATGAATGAGCAATGTGAAGTGGTCTCCATGAAGAAGAAAACCAGTTCATGACAGGCAGAAGAGCTTTTAGAGGAAATTGAGTTACAAGAAAGTGAACTGGGAATTTTAGGGAAATATATTGACACAGAAAGTTCCTCCCATACATATTCTTTGCAGCCTTGCCCTTTTTGTCCTTACTTTGTTGTATTTTTCTCTGTAAAATCTCGAACCACATTTTACCCGTGGGAGAGAATCGTGATTGCTTGATCTTAAAAGGAGCTGAGAGCCCTGTGCTCCTGTAAGCTGTGTCTTTGAGGTCTTCCCGGAGTTAAACTTTGTACTGGGAATTAATTTTTCTCAGAAACGTTCTGATGCTTTTTATTTTTTGTTAGTGGAAGATAGTTGCAGGCTTTTATACATCTCAGCTACTTCCCAAATGGATAAAGATGGCAATGTGTGTGTCATCCCTGGGCATTTGTATTATTCCAGTGCCTCTTTTCTAGGAATATTTAGAGGCTATTCATGACCTCTATGAAGAGTGGCTCATTAAACGTGCACTGTTTGAAGTTTCCTGCCCAGTACTAGTGAGTATTATTTTTACTATATAGGCATGTGTGGGATTGTGCTTTCCAAATAATAGGAGCACTGTTTAGTGGTAAAAGTAAATAAATCTGCTTTTCTGATAACCTTTGGAGAAGGACAACCTCAGACAAACGTGATAGCTGTTGGTGTATAGCATAAAAGTGGGGTCTGCCATCTCTGCAGTGGAATTTGAGGGGCTGTTCACTGGGATTCCTTGCAAGATCAGCCGTGTAGCTTTTCAGGGAATGCCAAATTCCCAGCAGAAAGCAGCTTGGCAGATCCCTAGGAGTATCCCACTTTGGCTGCGCTGGTAGTTCTGTTCTCTTCTGCTCAAAAGAAAATAAGTTTTATGTCAGTTTTTGCCAGTGTTCATCTTCTTCTTTCAAAGGTTATTGGAGCTGACCATGACATGCAGAAAATGATAGAGAAGTATGAAGAAAACCGGGACCAAATACTGAACCCAGCTAACAGACAACACTATTTATAGAAGCCTGTGATTGTTGTATCAAAAATCATATCCTGAAGTCTGGTTTGGTATTTTTAATATTTAAGTATAATGGATATTGTTTTTGCACTATGGTTTGTAGAATGCTGTGGACTTACAGCTCTGAAATGATCAGATACCAATCAGGAACAGAATATGAGCCAATTCTCTTTGTGTTTTTAGGTTTTACATCAGCTTCACTTTGTTAGTTCTGTTCAGCTCAAATACGGTTGTTTCCCTTATTTCCCACTTCACTGCTGCTTCCTAGAAGTAACTTTAATTTCTTCTTTTTTTTTTCCCCCCCAAAGACAACCCTGTTTTTGTAATTTGAAATAAACGGTTTATTACAACGTCCCTCTGAGGGAGGGTACATGAGGTTTCTCTTAATAACCCCTTTGGGGTGAATTGGGATGGAACACCACCAAATGGCCAGTGTGTGTATGAGGGAGGTTTGTTTCTGACAAAGCTGTCAGCCTGGCCCTGGTGCCCAGCAGATGATCCTGAGTGTGAGCACAGATGAGATAACCACAGGATAGCCATGGGATCAGCCCCCACCAGTCTGGGTTTAGGAGGGGCAGGTCCTGCCTGGCCCACCTGACGTTTCCTGGGCAGGAGCCCCTCCTGGCAGGTGAGGGGAAGGCTGTGGATGTGTCTCTCTGGAATTCAGCAGGGCCTTTGAGCCCCTCTCCCATGGCATTTCCTGGAGAAACTGCAGCCCCAGCTTGGCCAGGGCCATCCTTGGCTGGGATGGGAAGTGGCTGATGGCTGGGCCCAGAGTGGTGGGAATGGGATCCCCCTGGGATCCATGCTGGGACCAGTCTTGTTTAACACCTTTTCTGATGGTCTGGAGGAGGGCACTGAGCTTACCCTCAGCTAATTGGGGTGATACCCCTTGGGTGGGAATGGGATCTGCAGGGCGGGAAGGCTCTGCTGAGGGCCCTGGCCAGGCTGGGTGGATGTGCCAAGGCCACTGCCATGAGGTCACACAGGGTCGAGGTCTGAGTCCTGCACTGCAGCCACAGTGACCCCCGGGGGCTCCAGCGGGAAATCGGGCACCGCACTCGGGCTCTGGGCATGGTCACAGCGCTTGGTTACGGACTGCGCTCAGTGACCTGCGAGGCATTTCCCAACCTCAGTAATTCTGAGATTTTCAAACAGTTGAATTGCAGTAGAAAGGAGGGGTGCAGCTCTTTGGGTTCTTTTCTATTGAAGTACAGAAATACCACAAAGTATGGAAGGTAAGGGTAAGAGTAGGTAGTGGAAAGATCTCACAGCAATGAGGCTGGATTGTCGGAATTTTGACGTCCACAGTCAGAATAATGTCCAGTCTTGATCCTCTAGGGTAGCACCCACCGAACAAAAGGTTCAGAGGGTTGCAGACCTTCCATTCAGCACAGAAACACCTGTATCCCTCCCCAGGGAAATGATTCCTCCTGTCAGCCCTAACACTGCGGGCCATGCAGAACCTTCGGGTGGAGCCTCCCTGGCTGGAGTCAGGGGCATTCTGAGCCTGGGTGCTCTCAGTGCCCCTCTGGCTCTTGCCCACTCGTGCTGTGTGGGCACCATGGACCTGAGCAGGAAACCGGAAGGTGCTGCCTTGTTCCCCTTTCCAGGCACATCCTGAGTGGCCATCAGGTGCCTGAGGCACAGCAAGGCATTGACTCCTTGCCCAGGCTTTACACACTTCATAACAGAGGTGGGATGTTCATTATTTTATTATGGGAGGAAGCAAATGAAATGCATCGAGTTAAAGTAGCTTTGTTAAACAGATTTTACCAGTTTGAAATGGTGTTTTTCTCTAATCCTGCCCACATTAATGCAATTGCATTCATTTCAGGGAGTTCTTTCTGCTCTACAGGATATCACAATATAGCTCAGTTCTGAAGAGAACTGTGCACTGGTAGTCCCCCTGAATTCAGTGCAAAAAAATATTAAAAGCCCGTAATACACAGTTTTTGTCAGTGATTGCAGAATGGCCCTGAGGGTTTTTTTCAGCTAGCTCTTTATAGAGAACTTACTTTTTGTTCATGAGATACCAGCCCTGCTCTGGCTGAGCTGAGTAATAGTGAAAATACAGGGTGCATGAGACTGTGTTTGTTATTATTTTCAACTATTTCTAAAAAAATCCTGGAATTGATTTCTTAACTGGTTTGCATTCTTTGATTTTACTTCTTTTTGTAAAGAAAAACACAGGTGTTTTTTTGGGCTTATATCATGATCAGTTTATTATGACCTGTAAGTACTTGGAGAGTAGAGAAAATCAGTGGGGGTTTCATTCTTGGCCTTGTCAAAGGAAGTGCTGAGTTGCCCTGCACTTGTGCTTTACCCTCTGGGTGTTGCCTTCAAGGGAATCCTTTCAATGCAGCACTCAGACTGCTCTCACATCAATTTTCTGGGTAATTTTAGGGGAATGATCCCAGAAGTACAGAACGCATTTTTCCCCTATTGCTTTTGGTTGGTTTAGCTAGAACAAGCAAGGCTTCATTAACACTTTGATCACTTTGTACAGACATTTGTCAGGCACTTAGTGCAGGACAGAAACATTCAGTCGTGTGGCTTTTCAACAACATCTGATGGTGCTGCTTTTGTAGGGTTGTGGTTTGCCTAAAACCCATTGCACTGAAAGAACCACACCCAGTCAGGAATTGCAGCTCCTGTCCCCTTATTCCCATCTGATCAGCTGTTTCTTTTCTAAATCACTGCAACTTAATAACCCTAAGAACACAGATAGCATTTCTTAGTGAAGTACTAAGTTGGTATTGAAGCTTGTGATTCCAGGGATGCCATTCTACTTCTCTGTTGTAAACCTTTAGAATTCCAGGTTAAAGGTAAGATTTTGTGTGCTAAGTAATTATCTTACTTATTGCAGCTTCTTTGTAGGGGGATGCCAGATATTCTTGATACCGTCTGTTAAACTTTCAAAACTTTTTCTTTTCAGAGAGTCCAAAAGAACCATTTTTGGAAATGGTTCTATACATTTGAAGCTCAGTCATCTGCAGTTTCTTCTTAATTCTAATTTCACAATGGATATACATTTTGCACAGCACAGAGAATGTCACTTAATGGTTTAGTACAGAGAATCTTACAGCCCAAAGGATACCACTGTTACTTGTCAGGAGCCCTGTGAATGCTTTTTGTTCCTAACAGCCATTTCTCACAACCCCACACAGAGCTGAAGGCAGTCCTGTCCACTGGTGTTACCTTGGGCAAAGTTCTGTTTCCCTTACACTGCTGGAATCAGGGGATGACAATTTCAACCATTAGTTGTTCAAAAAGCAAATCTTTATATTTTAGTTCCTGAGGTTTTTCTAGTCTAATCCATGTGTGCTCCTCTGAATTTTTTACGGGATGAAAATGAATTATAAGCAATTAATACAAAATTAATTTCAGCTAATATTTTAACTGTACATGAAAGGCATTTTTTAGCATTTAAAACTGAGCTCCATTAGCCACTGTGAAGAAAATTAACTCTACCCCAGCCCAAACCAGCACACATTTCAGTGCTACAGAAAAAGCTACCTGAAGCAGTATTAACGTGTCTTTCTAGGTAACAAGAGTATCACAAAATCCCAGAATTTTTCGGGTTGGAAGGGGCCTCTGGAGGACATGCAGTGCAATCCCCCTGCCCAGGCAGGGTCACCTGGAGCAGGTGACACAGGAGCGTGTCCGGGTAGGTTTGGAATGTCCCAGAGAGGGAGACTCTACAGCCTCCCTGGGCATCTGCTCCAGGGCTCTGCCCCTCCAGGAAAACAAGTTCTTCCTCATGTTGAAATTGTATTTTTTGTGTTTTAGTTTATGGCCATTGCTCCTTGTCCTGCTGCTGGGCACCACCCTCTGACACCCCTTGGAGGTATTTGTGTCTAAGCACAGCAGCAATGTGCTTTCCTAAATGAATTCAGAGCTGTGTGTGACAGAGGCTCTCAGTGCTGGGACCCCAGCTTCCAGCTCATCCAACACTCCTGAGCTGTCAACACAGCACTCCCTCCTGCAGGATTATCCCTGATCCTGCCTCTGCTGCTCACTGGGATCCTTCTCTGAGCAAATTTTTTTTCCTGCCATTAAAATGGCACAGAATGAGATTTTTTTCCCCTTCATTTCAGTGAGATGATCTGGCCTGCAGAAAAATTCTGTGAACTTCTGGTGCAGAATTAAGTGTCAGGAGCAGGGGCAAGGGAAATGGCAGCTGTAGCTGGACCTCTCTCTGCTGGTGGCAGTAAACAGTTACAGTGCTCAAGGCTTCTCTTGGAAATTTGTGGTGATGGCCACAAAATACTTTGGTAACAAATGGAGGCAGATATAAAACCTGTAATACACATTAATGCCTCTACAAAACCAAGTGTTCACAGAGCTGTTTCCCTCTTTAAAGCTAAAGGAATGTTATCAAACTTTCTAAACCTATTTTCAGCAGAAGTCAGGAGGAAGATTAGCTCAGACACAGCTTCAAAGGAATGCAGAGAGTTAAAAGGAGTCCAGTATGGCATTTCTAAACTTCTAGTTTCAAAGAATTTACCTTGTACTGGAAGAGTATTCCAGGAATAAGTCTGTGAAGGGAAAAAAGAAAAGCAGGATGCCCAGCTGAAGAAACCTGTCTGGCATTAAGAACAGCCAGAAGGAATCTGACTGATGAATTAAATGGATTTAAATTTACAGAAGCCTGTCTACCCTTTATGAAGGTTTCCTTGTGAAAAGAACCATTAGGAATTTATGTAACTCCTGCTACTTACTGTCCCAAAGCAGTGATGTGGTTTGGGCTTTTTTAGAACTGTTTTGACAAAGCTAATCATCTCCCTGACAACAGGATCAAGGCCACAGGTGAGAGGCCAATACCCGCAGGTGATTACAAATAAAGCACTACAGACTCAGGTGTGATGGCACAGCACTGCCTGGTCCATTCTGTCAATGATGACATAAGGCTCCTGGCTGTCAGTCTCTTGGGAATTACAGTGCTCCAGCTTCCCTTCCCTGCCTCCTGCAGAATCACCTGCAGGCTGCCCCAGGCTCCTCCTGCCCCCGTGTGAGGGCTGCACATCAATGCTTCGGGGGGGGATGTAGGTGAGGTTGGGGGGCTCTCTGATGTGCCTGAAGCGCTCAGAAGCTGGGTGTGTCTTAGCAGGATCCATGAACAGTCTCTTGCTGTCAGAACCAGTAGTGGAATCCTCTGTGTGCCCAGCAGTACAGCAGAGACCTGAAGGTGGCTCAGTGTGTGACACTGCTCTCTTGCACAGCTCAGCATCAGTCAGGTATGTATGTTTTATTTGGGAGCGATTAAATTCTCTAATGTGCCTGTCACTTCTTCCTGCATAGGCCACTGCCTCAGGCTGGCCACTTTCCTCTACTGGATACGTAAGTTCTTCCTGAGCATCCTTGATTTGTAGTTCTGTGAAGGTTAAAGACAGCTCACAAACATCTTCTTCCCTGGGGACGCTGCAGTTTTGGGCAGAAGCAAAGTCCTTGTAGGGCAGAGACTTCAGCTCAGTGGGTTCATCACCAGGGGCTGGGTCTATGCAATTTATGGCATCATTAATTTCTGCTTCAATTGATCCTTCTGGGACTCCTGCAGCTTCAAATACCAAGGTGGTTTTGCTGTCACAGGAGCTGTCAGCAAACATGGCAAAGGCTGGGGGGCCGCTGGCTCCCAGGGACAGAGGTGCAGGCCCCAGGGCTCGTGCAGCCAACTCTGCAGCCCCTGCCAAGGCACACTCCTCACTCAGCCTGGCTCTTGGCTCCTTTTCCAAAGCCTTTGGAGAGAGAGTCTCACTGAAGATGGGTGTTTGTCCTATGACAATGTCACTGTATTTGATCAGGAAGTCCTCACTGTCTGAGCACTTGCCCGGGAGATGCGCGCTGTTGATGCCTTGCCTTTGGTGCTCCTGGAGGCTGCTGGGGGATGTAGCAGCTGCTGACTGAGCCATGTCCCCTTTGATCCTTGGATTCCCAGCAGCTTCAAAGGATGCAGCACAGCCAGCTGAACACTTCTGCTGGGGGGCAAGGCACAAAGGTGCCTCACTGTTCCCTTCATTTTCCAGGCTTTCAGTGTCTCCTGTCTGGGGTGTCTGATCTTCCTCATCCTCCTCTCCTCGATGCCAGTGTGTTTGTGTTCCCTGCTGCAGGCTCTTTTCCAAATTGCCATGTTTTTCTTCATTTGTCATCTCAAGGATGGCTTCACACTCGATTCTTGCCAGGAATATCTCAAATGCAGTCTGCTTTGTTTCCTCATTGTTTCTCTTTTTGACAAGTGAAAACTCCGTCGCTGTAGTTGCAACATAACCTATTTTCTCCAGTACTGCTTTCACAATGTCCTCTGGGAGCACTGGCTGGATGTAGTAGACAAAATTCCCAGTGAAGGTCTGGAACAGAATGCAGCATGGAAAAGCTGGTGAACATTGGGGAGTGGGTGCAGGAAAATGTGAAACACTTGATTTCCTAAAGATCAAAAATACTTCAAAACTTGCTTATAGCTTTCAAAAAACTGTGTTCAACAAGTCTGAATTGCAGTGAGTGCAGTCTGAGTTTTGAATTGCAGTGAGTGAGGCTTTTCTGACAGCACTATTTTAGCAGCCTCTCGAGCATTGTAGCTTTGCTACAGCATATCAGTTTCAGTGAAGCAGTGCCAGTTTAAACCTGCTGGGGTCTTGGCTAAGAGTACCAGTATTCAAAAAGGAAGAGAGTAAGGAAATAATTTTAGTCAAACTAGAGAAACTCAGAAATAAACCTCTTTTGTTCTACTGAACCAAAGCTTTTTAAACAAAGAGATTCACAGAATGAATCACTGAGGTATTTTCCTAAGGAAACAGACAGGATGCACTCACTGTGATTCACATTTCTGAACTGGTGACAAGTCTGTAACATTTTCTTTTTCCATGGTTCAGACTCCTGCTGTGAACTTTACTACCCTTGAATTAAACTGGCATTTTTTAAAAGCACCCTTCTGAAGAGAGACTATTCAAACAGAAATATTGTCCAAACACCTCTCTTTGCACAAGCTGTCTGCAAAGCACCAATAAAATACTGCTGCTGTGCAAAAACTTTAAAAACTCTCCAATGTTTGCTTGGTTTGACAGCTACCCCAGGCATGAGGCCTGGTTTGTAACCTGGAAGTGGTTTTGGGTTTTGTCTGAAACCCTGTGACAGGAGAGACTGTTCTGAGGTGGGCATGACCAACTCCTGGCAAGTCAGAACAGAACAGAGGTGGGAATGCAAAGTCAGGATTTCCAGGAGTGAGGTACCTTGTTTTCAGGCTGCCCAGCTTGGGCCAGACCAAGGCTGACCCCTGAGCACTGGTGTCACAAACAGGAGGTTCAGGAGAACAAAAACTGACCCCCAGAATGGCCACAGTATAATTCTCAGATAAATCTGTTACCAGTGCCCTGCACTCCTGACCTGTTCCTTCTGGAGGGGGGGTAGCTGCAGGCACTGCAGGGACATCAGAGCAGGTGAGAGGCAGGCATGGGAAATACTATTCCATGTGTTTCAGTAGCTTTTAATCAAATCTGTACATGCACAAGGTATTGGTTGTATTCTAATGTGTGCCTTGCAGTAGAATTATTTCAGGCCTGCAGCAGGCTGTCTTACACTTTGGGCTGCCCACAGTGGTCTTCTGAGTTTAACTGTAATGCAGCTTAGGATTCTTGTGTTAGGAAAAGCTGAACCCACTAAGTGTAGACCTGACTATCCTATGCTTTGCCCTGTTTTAGGGAGGTGAATGAGAAGAACTAGAATTTACAGCTGTTTGAAAGTCCACAAGTGAGACCTAAGTGCAGGAAGAATCAAAGAAATGGTTTTTCCTCACCAGCATCTGTTGCCAAAGCAAGGGCAGTAAGTTTGCATTTGGGTGTTTGGGGAGTCTGTTTAAATTTGGGATGTGTGAAGATGTATCTTCTGGGCAACGGGATGTGTTCAGTGCGCTGGGGAAATGCGGTAACCGTGACCACCCTGCTGCAAGAAACAGCAGCATTTCCTCTTTCTAAGGGGCTGTCTCTCACCATCCACCAGCTGCAGGCACTGGCTCACCTGGCCTTTGGCACCAAGCCACTGCTAAAAACATCCCTGCTTACAGGCAGGTTTTGGTCACTGTGATGAAAGGCAAAGCCAGAGTAGCTTTTACCTTCCCTGCTGTCTCACCACAGCGAGGGGCTCTGTTCAAAACGCCCGGAGCTGCTCAGCGCTCAGGACCTCAGCGAGGACAAGGCCTGTGAAGGCCAATGAACAGGCCTCTGAGCAGCCCTGCACCGTGCTGGGCACCCTGCCCTGGGCTGGATGTGCCCCTGGCCCCGCTTCCTGTCCCGGAGCTGGATGTGCCCCTGGCCCCGCTCCCTGTCCTGAGCTGGATGTGCCCCTGCCCCGCTCCCTGCCCTGAGCTGGATGTGCCCCTGCCCCCGCTCCCTGTCCCGAGCACGATGTGCCCCTGGCCCCGCTCCCT